>CAJPEV010000325.1:2796-59712 GCA_905338385.1 Darwinula stevensoni | reverse complement strand
ATGTTTCGGACGGAACAGAACGCGCGAATAGGTCTAGGATTCGGACGAAATTTCGTTCTCCGTGCTCGAGGAGCTCCACGAAGCGAGTGCACTTCGTTCATGCTCAATAATCGCATCCAAGGCGACAGAGCATCGAAATGGTTCCGATTTGCCTTTCCCACAAGCGTAATCCACTCGGCGATCAGTCGCTGGACTCGGTTTTACGTTACGATGTCACACACGAGTTCACGAAGTTATTAAATTTGTTCCAAGTCACTGTAGAAAGTCTCCTAGACGAAGGGGTAACGCACGGCGAGTTGAGTCGAAGAAGCGAATTTCGCTTGACGGTACGTGCTGCTGCGAGGATATCGCGAGAACTTCGCCTCGGTCGAAGGGAATCCTCGTAAACGCCAGGAATCCGTCTCCGGGACGTCCGCCTTGATAAAACGCGGAGCTCGAAGAGTCGTCAGGGCGATGAGTCCAAGGATTACCTCGGGTAGCCCTCGACCGGAGTGTGTCGAATCCCCTATGAGCGAAGCCTCGCCGTCTCTGGAGGCATCCCGTCGTCCGTTGGGGGTAGGAGCTCCTTCGAGTTGGTTTCCCCATCCGAGAAGGTGGAGGACGGTCGTGAACGTCGTCTCCGATCGCGACTGGAGCACAACTTCCTTTGTTCCGTCGGTGTAACCGACGGAACAAAGAAAGTTCACGCTCGTGGCAATAAAATGCGCTCTTTCAAACCCTTGTCGCAACCCAATTCGTTGGCCTTTTCTGCCAGCTAGTATAAACTCGAGCATGAACACGAAAGGAAAAATCGGAGCGAATGCGTCTCGCGGAGAACCATGAGATGAGGAAGGGTTTCAATGGAATCGTAGTTTTTGAATTTAAAAGATCTCCTTGGAGTTCGATTTGCGCTACCGACAAAATACGATAGTGCCTGCGAGTCCTTGTGCATGCAAAATTATAGCCTCGCACGATCGCAAATGGCATGGGAAAAAAGGAGAAAGGGAAGGAATCGCGTGGAAAGCGCATTTTTCAGAGACTCGTGTTATTGCGATGGATCGGACTTGCATGGATTCTTTCGCGGTCGAGGGCGAAAAAAAAAACTCCCTTCTTCGATTGGGAACTATCCCGCGAGAGCAAATGCGCCTCATTACCATGACACGAAGAAAAAACCAAGGTGGGGGCAGAGGCGGAGCTTGGGAATTTCGGTCGGGGGGGGGGGGGCTAAGAAGACCCCACGACGTCTCCCCCTCTTCTCAATCAATGTATTCCGTGCTCCTCTGCAGGTGACTTCTCGCCTACTTCAACCGACCTTCGCTGCCCCTTCCCCCCTTTTAAAATTATTTTTAGTATATCAGAGTTTCCTCTTTTTTTTTTCTGAGATCGTAATTCTGAGATCAGCTCACTAGGATGGCCAAGTAGCCGTCGGAAACATGAAATATTCAATCGTTCTCTGCAATTGCCATTTCCATGGAATATTTGGAATAAATTTTGCCAAAGTTTAAGAGGGCTCAGCGCCCTGAAATCTCCCAAACGCTTATGGGTGGGAATTGGAATGGCTTCTTTCACAGATTATTCTTAGCCATCCCACACAATTCTTACTCTCTTTCTAAAGGGTTGTGGACTTCTTGGCCGTACTCTTCGTTCTTGGTTATTTTTAGGTAGTACAATAGATAAGATTCGCAGAAACGAGAATTTCGGAACTATCGGTCGTTAATGTTGGATGGCAGGAACCTCAACAATATATGATTTCAGAGACATTTATCATAATTTAGATCACTTCCAAATACTGATAGCATATGGGTGAGATAATGGGGTTGCGATCAAGTGATCCAAAGTGGGTGATCAAATATATATTCTCCGGGAAAATATCCAGAGTTTCGTCGGTAAAGTGCGCCGAAACGGGAAACTCGCACCTTCGAGGCGCATTCTCGTCAACCGTGAAAAGTGAGCAGACACGTATATATCGGGATTCGACGAAACGACCTCAGGGGGAGTGTGCGTTCTGATCGATTATCACGGAGGTCTGGTGGGGATAGGGGGGAGGCGACTACGGAGAAGGGAATCGGATAAGAAGGAAGGACGGAATGGATGGATCGATTTCTCTCTCTCCTCCCCCTCCGTATGACGTCACACTTCGATATCCCCCTCCCCTGATAGATCGATCCCCATCCGCCTCGGCCCTCTTTTTCCCTATCGACAGAACGCCACCCTCCAGCCTCAGCACACAGCAATCGACGACGATGGAAAACCCGGATCGTTTTCCACGACGGAGGCGGCGGGGGAGTGAAAGTGGGAGTTCGCCGTCTCCGTCTTAGCATCGGGGTGGAAGAGGCTTCTTCCTTTCCCCCCCGGGTGACCTGACCGACTCACGCACACCCTCTTCTCTCCCCTCCCCCTCTTATCGGCTTGCCTACTGCGTTGCGCTGCACGTCCCGGTCCGTCGTGGTCCCGTGCTCTAACGATCCCTCGAGTCTTAACCTACGTCTCGCTTAATATAAGTCTTCGCAGTGTAAGGTTAACTTAGATTTACCCAAGCCTTCTCGAAGCAGGCCTAGGCATAACTATAGTCTAGGCATGAGTCGTGATGCCTTTTTGCTTCGCTCCTAGATGTCAGGCATTCCAGCTAACCAGATTTTTTGCTTGCGCTGGAACAATCACCAGTCCACAATCGTTTCGATCTTGGAGCAACAACTTCGAAGCGAAACTCTGGTGGACGTGACGTTAGCGGTCGATGACGGTCACATCTTGAGAGCACATAAGATGGTCCTATGTGCCTGCTCTCCCTATTTTGCAGAGCTCCTATCTAGGTCTCCAGACAAGCATCCCATTGTCATCCTTAGGGATGTCACTTTCAGAGACATGCAGGCGATCCTCGACTTCATGTATCGGTCAGTTGTTTCCCATGTAGGCCCGATCCGAGAGACAAGAAGCATCCGACCAAGCAAGCACGAGTCTCACACAGTCTTTTCTACATTTCATTTACAGAGGAGAGGTATCTGTGCCACAGGCTTCACTGGACAGGCTGTTTAAAGTGGCAGAGTCTCTGAAGGTGAGAGGCTTGGCCGACGTGTCTTCGAAGGACTCGACTCATCATCGTTCTCACCTGACCCTGGAGGAAATCATTGGATCACAGAGTCAACAGTCACAGGATGGCATCACGACTGAGCTTCAACAACGCAATGGGTAAGATGAGTTGTATGCTTCAGTTCAGGGGCTTTTTCTCAGCTATTGGAAATGTTTCATCAGACCCTACACTGTTTGTTTTTGGATTGCCTTTACCTGCCTCATTCACACATGGTTCATGATTTTCTGTGATTACTACTACCAAGTTGTGAAGTAGCTTTCTTTCACTCAGGAGGGGATGTTGCACCATTGCTATACCCCTTTACAATAATGGTGATTCTGAGGAGACTTTTGAGCATTATTGATGGTACTCAGGGTATGGGGGTAGGCAGGTAAAAGTCAGTCCTAAAACACTGTAGAGATGGAATGAGCTCACTTGAATCATGGAAAGGGACATGCTATTATCTAATCCTTATGATGGTTAAAGTGTAATGACATGGATACTCAAATATGCAATAAATATTGTGAGACCTACATATGGAATGTAAATGAATGAACAAAATATTTTTTTATATCTGCTTGACTTGCACCTAATTGAAACAAGGAGACCTTATTCAATAACTTTGGCATACAATTTTGGCTTGGAGATTGACATTCAGGTTAGATTGCTATGCTTTATTTTATAGCAAATATTCTTATATTGAGGCAAATGGAAATATTGCACTTGCAAGATTGGCTACTGATCTGAGGTATTTTTACAGAGCTAAGAAGGACTTGTTGAAGAGAGATTTTTTCAAAAAATGCACTAAATACTCTTAATAACATTCCACCATGTCAGTCATATATGTGATATGGCATGCCAGAATAATATGGGAAAATCAGTCGCAATGAGAGTATTAAATCCTTTAATGCATAACGTAGCAGATATGCTACATACCAAATAAACATTTTTAGAATGCACAGGTAGTGAGCTCCTGAGGGAAATCTTTTCATAGCAGATGTGCAACCGTCCAGTCCTTATACCTAGCAACTAAGTGGTTGCTAGGTGCCATACACTCCTGGTGGCAAGCAAATTAAAACCAATCTGGCTTCGTTGCATTGCAGATTGACGTTTTATGTTTAATTTTGTTAAATTTCATGCTAATCCAGGGTCCAGGCTCATCTGTATTCTTACATATTCTCTTTTGTGCTGAGGTATTTATGAATGTTGATGGACCGACTGAGCCCTCTAGCATCCATGCAGCATGGGTTAGAAAGTTGAAAATGCTGTTTGTAGCAAATGAGTAACAATAACATTTTCGGGCCTACTGCTTACAATTATTTTTATTTTTTCCACCTAACCTGTGTTCTAAGACATGAGTGGAACCTACCAGATTTTTTTCATGGAAAAAGAAAAAATCATGTAAAGTGTTAAAAGAGTAGTAAAAAATATTGCAGCAACTCCTCCTTTTAAGACCTGTTACTCTTGGAAACCATGAGCTTAAGGAATAAGGAATCATAAGCCTTTAGACCTGACTAGTTCTTTCCAACGGCTGTAAAATACATGAAGAATCAGAGAACTATATAGTCCAATGAACCTATGTACATTCAGTACATTAGTGTTGACACTAATTAGACCTACAGACATTAGGCCCCAGTTTACAACTCCAGTTTGTGCATATATAACAGTGCCTTTGTATCCCAGATGTTCACTGTAGGACTGTTTGCTTCCTCAGTGAAGTCTCTGCATTCATGACCTGAGTCATGACTTGAGGGTTAAATTCAACATTTTCATTGGGGCTTCAAAAGGCATTGCTCTCCAGAGTGATACTTCTTGTCATCATTAATCTGAGCATAAATGGCTCTTGATAAACTCAGAGCCTACCAAAAACCATGAACCTCAATTCTTAACCCCAGGTCTCAGCTGAATGTGCCCACTATGGGCACACACCATGATTGTGGTTTTCATTAAGCTGATATGACTGACAATCACTCCTAACCTTATTCTACATTTACTGCAATTCATTGGTCTGCTAAAGGTTAGAAATAATATCTGTGGAAGGTGTAAAAGGTGATAAATACATTGCCAGCAAAAGAAATAAGAATGCCTAAAATGAGGGATGCTACAGCCACCAAACTTTGGGAATACACACACTGTAAAAGTGTTGATTACTGCAGACTGAATATTGCCACATGTATGAAAAGTTACCTGAAACAATTTGTGGCAAAGCAGAGCTCCATTCTCTTGGGAGTTCCATGATTTGCACTTTTCTATCACTGCTCCATCAGATTGGATCTGGATGTATAGCTGAGTAAATATCTTGCTTTTAGAAGGGTGAATGGGGAAGTGGAAGGGGAGAGAGATGAGGAGGATGGAACAGGAGGAAGGAAGAGGACATTAGAAGAGCGAAGCCCGACATCGTCTTCAAAGAGACGGAAGAGTCGACCACCTCCTCGCATCCCGCGTTCCCGAGACAACCTCTCTTCCTCGCCTTGCCCGACCCCAACCCCGACTCCGACCCTGACCCCGACACTCCCGCAAGACCCTCTTGGTCGGTGTACAGACGACCAAGACCAGGATCAAGATCCAGGATCTCTCACCTCTGTCTCAGTGAGTAGTTCTGCTTTTCGTAACCTGTTCTGTCTGTGACTGCAAAGACTCATCTTGAATTAGTTATAACACTTGATGTCCTCTTACATTAGGCTGATGCAGAAGAACAGTGCCCCCCTGATGGTGAGTTCAACCTTCTTCACTACTATTTAAATACATGATTTTGGTTAACCCTTTTAGTGCTGAGTGATCTCCCTTATGTTGGGATTAGAGGTGTTTGCTTAGGATCTAGATATTGATGCACATTTAATGCTGCCTATTTCAGAGGAGAGGACAATCATTAAGGTCGAAGTTGAAGAATCCAGTCCACAGCCACCAACTCCTTCATCAGGTGAGAAATATCCTCTTCTGCATATGCATTCTGTGACTGACATTTAAAAAATATTCGCCAAATGAATATCATGGGGTTTTTGCCTGTAATACCAACAAGTAAAGGAATAATTAAATTCAGGAAACCTGGAGTCATCAGGTCTACAGCATATTGAAGTGATCAAAAAAGGTTAACATGTTGCAAGCATTTATTACTATAGATGGTAATCAATAAATGCTCATAGTTTATCTGACCTCAAAAGACAGCCTTGTGGTTTTGATATAATAGGTCAAAGGGGAACCATGGTCATTAACCCTTTCAGGCCTGGTGGGACTCAGCAGTACCACATTTTTTCTGCATATTTTTTAGGGCTGTACAGGAATACACTGCCTTGTGGCCTAGTAGGAATTCTGAGTCCTTTTGACCTTTTCTGGAATTTTTTTTTGGTTGATGTTTCATTGGTGACGGTTAAATGAAAAAAATTTGTTTTTACATAATTTTTATTATTTGGGTCTTAAAGAATTAAATACCATTTAATCTCACCTCCGACATCTGGATGGTGAGTTTTTCCATGAAAATAAAGGTTGTTGAATTTGTCATTCAATTGCATAAATTATACAGGCTGGTAATGATGCCAATAATTATAAGTTATGCTGAAGATAAAGGTGATAAAAACTCGAAAGCAAAAAATGGATGCCATAGCTCACACAAGACTATCCCAAACTATTTCTTGGCTAACTGAAAATTACTGTCCTTCATCTGACAACGATGAAGCATGTCATAAACCCTTGCCTTCAAATGACCCATTGGAGGCCAAAAATATGTACCTCTCTTTGGCTGACTAGCTTTCCCCTACCCATTCATCAATTTGCCCTCTAGTAAATGTGTCTTTTGCTGCTGGATATACTATAACAGTAGGTGTACCCTGTGGTGCATTGTAATCAGATAAGTATTTTTGAATCAATGTTTCATTTTCTGCCTATTAGAATTTGGGTCAGGATACACGCAGAGAATTAATATCACCCTGCACATAAATGTGGTGACTCAGCCAGTACCCTGGTCACAAAAGAATGCACTGCTGCCCATATTAAATTTATTTGTGCAGGTATAAGAGGCAAGGCTGAAATATTACAAGATGAATGCCACTTTGCTGAAAAAATGTAGAAGCAAAAGTTATACGAGGGTCACTCAATAAGTTATCTACCTGAATAAGAAAGAAACATCTGAAGTGAAAAATAACACATTATTTTTCAATGTAGTCACCTTTTAACTCAACACACTTATTCCACTTATGCTTTTTTGGGGAAGGGGTTCGTGGATTTCGAGGTGTTTTTTCTTCAATCCGTTATTCACTGTGGATGCTGATTTTCATCTCGACTCTGCTGTGCATTCATCTCTTCTTTTATGTTACCGTCATCACTCTCCCTTTTACTGGTTAGATTCGTCGCTGCCGGCCATTGCCCTTCCCGTGGGCGAAGGGAGGGAACATCTCTGGGAGAAGACCCGCGAGGCCTTTCGCTACATCTACCAGCATCACTTCCAGGACGCCGATTGGTTCTTCAAGGCCGACGATGACACGTGAGGCTTCTCGCTCACTATCCTGTGTTGGCGGTAAAAAGAAACTGTTGACCTTTCAGGTCTCTTCTAGATCCCCTCATTGCGCAAATAACTAATGTTAAACAGCCAAGGCCATGAAATTTGGCTTGTTTTTGTAGGGTTAATCGAGTAAAAATTTGGTTCTGTCGCACAAATGCTGCAGAGTGCGGTCAGGTTTTCCAAAGAGAAATCCGACATTTAACGTACGATGATATCTCCTGGATGGGATTCATATTCGACACCGGCAGAGCTGGAAAGTACAGTCAGATATTTTTCGAGTTACAACGAAGGAGGAACAAACGACGGCAAAGCAGAAGTAGTATAAGATGGAAATCGGGAAAGCATTTACCAGCACTTCCCGCGCGGAAACCCTTCATGCAATTAGCTTTTCCCATATAAAGCCCTCCACGCGATTAGCCTTTCCCAGATAGAGCCCTCCGATGCTTCTCCTAGTCTTGCAGAGGTCGCTCAACGGAGAAAGAAAATGCCGAAATGCGTCGCATGTCGCGAGCCGTGAAGGCAATGTATGCCTATTTTCGTTAGTATTGACTAGCATCATGTTTGCATTGACCTTCAAAATTCACGACTCTAAATTTTATGAAAATTTTGATATTCACATGGTTCAATTCCATGCGGAGTATGTCGTAAACTAATCATTCCTAAGCGATGGAAAATCTAGGGTTGGATCAACTAAAAAGTTGCCAAATTCACAGGCCTGCCGAGGGAGTAAACGTTCGTTGTAACGTTCGTTCCCGCACGAAATGACGACACCGTGTGAATTCCGTGAAGTTGGCATGCATAGAGTCGGGAACTTTGGCGCCAGATCCAATAAGTATTGTTGATGGTAATGGTATGAGGTATACCATTACCAAATGACTGGATGCGAGAATTCATGGATGGCTTCACGAGGTGTTTCAAACATTTCTTCGCAAGGATCCAAAACCGCAGAAAATGCGGGTTCGTAATCGTAGGAGATTTTCATGGCCGAATGCCTAATCCCCAGTGTTGCTGAATTTGCAAATCAGAGAAGCACTGGGTATCGGGCAGTTCAGAGAATTTCCTGTAAAATGAAATTTCGTCACAGGAAATAAAACTAGTGAATGTGCGTGGGAAGCTGAGCTGCTGGGAAATTGAAAACTGCAGCTCATAACGCAAAAATATTGAAATAATGGAACCCATAATAATAGCTATAGCTTCTTCCCCTTGAAGTGGTAGCTGACGTACTTCATGAAATCCAATCGCGTGATTTGCTACTTCACGCGAGTCCAGGGCTGAATGATTATGAACTTCGTAGGAACTTATGAAGTTCATGAATCTCCTTAGGTGCTTTCCCTTCTTTGGTGAGGAATTTCATCACTGAACAATGTTCAACTTTCATCAAATCCATGACACAGACTCGGGTAAAGAAATCTAATGCGCTACCACTTTGAATGGACTTGAGCCACTGAGCTGGTATAGTGGTGGGGCACTCACGAGACCCGTCGAGATATGTCACAGCTGGCACAGGCCTGTTGCTCATCCCTTTCATGTTCAGGTAGATAACTTATTGAGTGGCCCTCGTAACTATGCTTTTAGAAAATACTGTCAGTAATCCAAGAACGACATATATTTTCTGGAATTGATGGTGCTAATGCCATGGTGTCCAATACATTCCCCACTTGCCACATGTGGCGAATTGATGCTCTTCATCAATTATCTTTTTTCATCTTTCAAAAGATTGCACATTCTTTTTTATTAATATTGCATATATTATGTATCATGTGGCAAATATGGTGACCTGGTTGACACAAGTTTGGCAAACATCAAAATCCTATTGGTCACCAATGTGCTAATGGAATAAACCAATTGTAATCCATTGTGTACACCTTTAGGCCCTCCAACATCATGGACATGTTGCGACATGCGACAGGACATGCATGATTCATATGTTGCTGATATGGTTATTTAGTCATAATTAAATAAATATTTAGTTTCAGAATGTTGTATTAATTCACCACTGGAAGCACTTACACAACTTATGTCAATGTAGAAGACATACACTGTTTCTGGTTTGAATTCATACCACCCCCTATAGTGGAGAATGGAGAAAACACACATTTGCTGAGGTTCCACCTCAACAGGTGATAGATGAAACCACCCATTTGTAAGATGTCACTACCTGCAGTCAATGGAAGTGCTCCTATAGGGGGTACGAATTCTATCTAGAAACAGTGTAGTGACAATATCAATATAGGGAAGATTAATGTGTTCTTTCAGTTTTCTTATTCTACTACAGGGTGTTTCAAGTCACACAACCCTATATGTAAACAAGTGCTGTATATAACTGGAACATCAGCTATTGCATTAGGTGTTGTGGGTCCCATATTTTTCACATAGACTAAATGCTGAATGTTATCAACACATCATTCAGAAATTCATTGTTCATTTCTCAATTCGCTCAATACTCAATTCAAGTTCCTAAAAAAAATGCTGTATACAGGGTTGCATGACTTTTGAAACACCCTGTATATTGAGTGCTGATTTTGGGAGATGGAATATTGTATGCATAACATAAATATTACATATATTATTCAGTCTATTTAGCTCCATTTGTTGAGTTGTAAGAGCTTAAATCATGTAGGCCAATTCAGTTGAGTAGATGACAGTGTAGGATTAATTTGTTGAGTGTAACAAGGCAGAATGAAGATGTCAAATGTGTCTAAAGGTGATACACTTCATAATGGCATTATTGCAAAAAGGTGTTGCAATATTGAGATCAGGCCTGCATCTTGACTTATGAACAAGTGCTATAAACATACTCTTGGCTTCATGTCAGGTTTTTGTGTGGTCCCTTGTAGCTGTATATATTATTTCAATGCAAATAATTAGACTTCCAGGCATGGAATGGAGTTTTTCCAAATTATTCTGCAATAAGCCTGTTGATTGCTAAAGGATGCAGAGAATGAAATCTAGCAAGTCTTGGATTGAACTAGCAGTGCCATGTTGAGTCTGTTGATTGACTTTGTTCCTTTCACTTACTTGAATCTGTCTACCTTGAAACATGGGAATAAGACCCATGCATTCCCATTCTTGCTTGGCTGTATGGCCTATATCTAAGCAGTTTTTGCATCAAGGACTATTACCAGAGGACAGGAGTAGTCGCGAAATGAATAATTGGAATTAAAATGGGCCTTGCTCAAGAAATTGTCATTCCCTTTCTCTGCTAGACATAAAAACCTTTATACTGTACATCTATAATTAAAAAAGAAGAAAAAAGTCACTTTTGGCAACTCATGGTTAGTATGGTGGAACATTTCTCCTTACAGCAATTGTCCTTGGCAATGACTTTGACCAACCCATAACCAGTATTTGCACCCTTCACTAATACTGACTGCTCATCCATTGTGAACGAGCAATTATTCTTCTGGGGTGCCTATCAGTTGAAGTTGCACAACTGTATATTGCATGATGTCTTTGAGCAGCAAGTTTCTGTGGGGAATGCTGTCCTGTACATGTGGTGTTGAACTTAGAGGAATGAGAAGAGTCTCTGGTATTAATGAAGTCAGCTGGATCCAAATTACACTTTGTTTGACAAAGAGGGAAAAAATTCAATATTTTCTTCTGGAATGGTTCTCACTTGAAATTTAGTCTTGAGATGTAGTGTACCAACTATGATCATGTACTTCTGTCTTTTTAAACACTGATGGCCAGTGTTTCAATGTTTCATAAAAGCACAAGGTGGAGAGCCTGGCTCAATATATGCAAAGAAAATTATTGGAGTCAGCTTTCCGTCCCTTTCACCTGAGATCCCTTCTTAACTCTCCTTGTTTCAGCCTTTTTTTCTGCACTTCATTTTATGATAATTTTTTTATTTTGAGTTGGTCTTTAGTTCATTTTTGTTGTTTTTTCTGTTCATCCCCTTTTCCTTCCCCCCTTCCCGGCATCCTTGTCCACCCTTTCCATGCTACAGCCCAGACCTCCCCTGAAGAAGCTGATGGTCCATCACATGATGGGAATGGAAGAAGCTGGTCTCCCGTCCCATCATCCCTAGGCAATCCAATGGGGCCGGACGACCTGGTCGGTCCTCCGTACCGTTGCTCCCTCTGTCCCAAGGAGTTTCTTGAGACCAAGGCTTACTATCGGCACAGGGACCGCACCCATCCCCAGGCACTGTATGCTTGCCCAGACTGCCAAAGCATGTTCAAGCGCACCGACCATCTGAATCGACATGTGAAGACAGTGCATGCTCAAAAATGCCCCCTCTGCGGACGGACACTTGGTGGGAATAAGGCATTTCAGGATCACCTGCTGGAAGTTCATGCCACCCGTGCTGTCTCTCCTGACCCGTCCTCTTCGCCAGATTGAACTTCTTCACTGTCCATCGCTCCTGTCCTTCCGTCCTTCAGATACCTTCAGGGATTCCCCCTGTGCCTTGGAAATGCATTCCCTCACAAATCATGTGATACACGTTTTTTGGTATCTTACAGTACCAACCCCATGCAAAGCAATATGGCAGTTTTCCATGTCCATTATTCTTTGCCATTTCATATGTTACTCTCATGGTATAGGCATGTACTCTCTGCCTCTGCCCTATGCTCTATAGGAGCTGAGATTTTTTTTTGTAGTTTCACAAATTTTTATATTATATCTTGTAGAAATTTTTTGGTTGCCATTATTTTGTAGTTAAAAAAGATTGAGTGAATAAACCACAAAGATTACTGGTATTCCAAAGTATGGGAGGCTTCATTTCTTGCAAGTTTTCTTTGCTTTAAGAGTAGTTTTTTTTTTTGCATTCTGTTGAGTATCTCAGATCTCTCTTATAAATAGGACCACATATTTATTATGGCAATTTTCTCTGTCATGTTATGGAGTTAAAGATGAAAATAGTGAGGTTGTGGTTCTTAAGACAGGCAGCATATGTTGCTTTGCTTACTTTTCACAATTGAAAAATATGATGAAGCTGCAACAATTAAGTGGTGGCAGATCTGCCTATGCATGCCCCATCTCTATTCCCCACATGCATTCCATTGGGTGTAAGTCACAGTGTAAGTCATGGGTGTCTGGTGCTTGTTTTGAAGATCTACCTGGCCACTGCAAGTTGGGTTTGAAATGTAGGAACAATTGGAAGGAGCTCATTAGAATTGGCAGCATCAAGCCAGCGGACTCATGTTTGAAATTCACTGGTGCACAGTTGTTAGGACAGCAATAGTGAGCCAAAATCTAAAACCTGGTAACTATAGACATCAAGTATTGGCTCTTGCTTTTTTTTAAAATGAAATTCTCATAATGTATTCTTTGAAGCTGCATTTCATATTTAATCAATAAGGTATGGTGTAGAAATGGTAGCCAAACTTACACAAGGTATGAATGCCAACTTCTGAGCCAAGATTGTTTGTGTGTTTGCTAAACAACAGGATGCTGTTCCTATAAATCCTTTTTATGACAATATCTGCTGTGGCAATACCTTGCTAGGAGAAGTGAAATGGTACAACTGTTTCAAAAGAAAGTTGTATGCAGGAAATATGCTTGGGATTCATGAGGTAAGGATGGAAAATGGCAGAAATCCTATCGAGTTTTTCTTGTTTCAGTAAGCTCCCATGTGATAATGGGTTCCTTGTGTTGCCCCTGAGGTGGTTAGGAATGAACTGAAAGCTTGGCTCTTTTAAGTCGGTTTTTTTGTAAGGAGGGTGAGCCCTTGTCATATGATTGTGCTTCACAATTCTCACATCTTTTTATTATTCTGAAAGAGGTGTTTTGTTTTTTTGTCTCATCATGGAATGCCCTTCCTTTGTGTCCCATGCTTGAAACTCTGGCAGCCTTGTTTGAAAATTTTTAAAGATTACTATTAAAGTTTAATAATTTCTGGTAATCATAACCCGAAGACAAGCAAAAGCGAAGAGCTCCTAAAACTGGGAGGTCCTAATATTTCCCAAACCAGGGAAAGAAAGGGAGATATAGGAATTAGAAGGGGATAAAGGATTATGAGGATTAAGGGGATGAAATGTACAGGTTCTCGTTGGACCATCTGCTGTTTTCTGGTCATCGCCGATGCCTGGTAACCGGTAAAACGCCCTTGCTGCTTTCGATTACGCGGTGTTAATGGAGTCTACTCGATGAAGTCGGTGTGCATGGCCATGTTCATGCTTGTTCGAATGGAATGAATACTTGTTATTGATGCAGAGTTGCGACTTGAATTTAGGGGAGTGGTGTATGGAACCGGAGATCTGGATGGAGGAAGGCTACGACTACATGGATTACGGGGGGAATTCCAGCAACGGTTCTGGTTCCAACCTGCTGGACTACAAGACGAACCCGGATGGAAGCGTGACCTGCAAGCTGTGTACGGAGTACCTCCCGTCCCGCATGCACTGGTACCGACACAAGTACCGCGTCCACGAACTGCGGGTCTATCGGTGCGGCACGTGTCCCGCGTACTTCAAGAGCAAGCGAGGACTGGACAACCACAGCGCCGTGAAGCACGGGATCCCCCCGGTATACCGCTCCGTCCCCGCCCCCGACCGCCAGATCCCCGACGAAGAGAAATTCGTCCTGGACATCATCGAAAAGGTGAAGCAGGAGTGCGAGGGGACCGGGATCGACCTGGAGAGACGGGGGTATTCCAAGCATCTCTCTCATCTGGACGTCGTCTCGCACGAATCTCACGATCGCTCCTCCCCGGACGCCGGATCCCACTGATTTCCTTCCCTCCACTTTCATTCCACGTGTAGAAATATGCAAAGGAATCCGTATGGGTGTGTACAGGACTTTCACGACCGTTTGAGAGCTTTCGTTAGTAAAGCTTTGATTGCATGTTTTTGCCGATCATTCAAGATTTTTGTCAAAATGAAGTTATGGAGATGTGTAGTACGGCATTACTTTTAATGACGTAATACACATACACACAATCGCGTATTAAAAAGAAAGTGAGCGATGGAGCGGCAGCAGATGGGACAAGCACATCCAACTTTCCTTCACTGTTGTGGCAAGACACTAGGAAGTCTTCATGTATTCATGCCGAATCGAAGATGAGAGCTTTCCAACGATGAGGAATTCCTTGCGGTTAGGGCCTTAAGTGCTGAGCAACAAAACGGAGAAGCAAGGACTATAATTACTCGAGAAACTTGGATTGGACCACTCTTTTTTTTTTTGGATCGGGATATTTGCACAAATGAATGAAAACGTTAAATCAGGACAAAGGGAAAGCAAAATCCCCTTAAAGAAAGTAAGACGTCATTGGCCAATAAAAGAAATGAGTATGTGACAAGGCGGTGAGAGGAGAAAAAGAAAGCGGCCAGAGTGATTTGACTCGCCTCGCAGTTGCGGAGGTAACCCGTTTACACATGACGCACCCCGATGCGTCATGACTCCCCGCGCCTCTGATAAACGTAAACCAGTATGCGTCATGAAAATTTCAAATTCTCTCGCCCTACAAAATCCAGCTGTATCACGTCTGCATATTTGCAGCTGCTTTGAACAAGTAGGACTACACACCGGCGTCTGCTTTCAACGATACCGTAACGGCTTGTAAAACTTGTATGATAAGCAGACAGATGACAGGTGTGTTATAAATAACATTTTAAAATACATGCATTTTTGCTATTTTCCGATGTATCTAAGGTACGGGGCCCTCAAAACGGATTAATATAGGCTCCCTCGAGTTGTTGAACTCCGCGAGTTCTCAGTAGTAGCCATTGGCTTGGTCTCAGAGGAGGCAGCTGGCGGAAAATGCATATTTGTAAGTTGGGAGAGATCCAAGCGACACACGTCTCGTGGGGTCGAGACAGATAAAAACAGAACAAAACCTCACAGGAAGGCACGACAGGGGGCGAGTTTCTCGACCCTGTTTCATGCAAAAGATTCAGAATTTCCAAGAGACTTCTGTCTTTAGGAGCAACACAGAGGAGCACGTGACAGGGGGGAGGGAGTTCTCTCTATGAGAGGAAGCAGCTGGGCAGTGGCTTCGATCCATGGTGACGTAATTATTACAAGATGGCGGCGTCCCTTCTCTGACTCGCATCAGTGCCTTTAGCATTCTCCCTTGTCTCCTAGGTTTTCAAGCTTCGGGTGGCTATGAGCCTCCAGCGTTAGTCGGTGCCACTTCTTCATGATGAACTATCCATCATGTCCAGCCTCAAAATAGGTAGGTTTTATGAACACCAGGGACCTGTTACAATGATCCAGATCAATCGGAAATCAAGTAAGCATATCATAAACAGCCGTAATTTACGTTTCGCCTTAAGGCAATCTATGATAGTCCTAGGCTACAGTGCACCCCATGAATTTTGATTCTGGATTGATCCGGAGCGTCGCAACTGGCCCTTGATTGCTTCAAGCCGTGACTCGCTCTTATTGCTGTTGAAAAGCTATGAATACCGACCTAATCTGTTTTCTTCGGCATCTTCCGCAGGAAAAGGAATACCCATGCCGGAAGAATCGTACGTGATAGCCAAGTACGATTATGTGGCTCAGGGAAGTCAGGAACTTGATGCCAAGAAAAACGAGAGACTTCTGCTCCTCGATGATTCTAAGCACTGGTGGAGAGTGCAAAATGCTCGAGGACAAAACGGATACGTCCCCAGTAACTACGTGAAACGAGAAAAACCCTCCATCTTCGATAGGTGAATAGTTTATAGAGTATTGTGTGGTAGGTTAGGCTAGGCCTAGGCATACTCATGGTTATAGCAATGTTATCCTGGGTGTGCGCTAAAAGTGGCTAAAAATTTGCATGGATTAAAGGTCAAATGGTCACACATGCAAACTTTGACAGGTAGGTCTAATCTTGATGGTAGTCATTAACATTAGCAGGTAAACTATTACAAAACTTTCAAATTTTTGCCTTCTGAATTCGTTGCCCAGCCTAAGCCTACATTTCATATAAATCATGAAGTAGAGTAGGAGTTTTGGGAGAAACTTCCTTTTGTAGGCCTATAATTAGGGGGGAAAAAGGACCAGTTAGGTTGACTGTGTATGAGGTGGGGAAGCAGCTGTAGCTTGAGCCACTTTTTTGCATTTAGCAACCTGGGGTGTTATTTGGTGTGTACATACTGGGGATAGAGAATGGGCAGGACTTCATGTATGCTTTATTTTGCATAATTTCTGAAGTGAAGTTCCTCAGCTGGACCTTAGTGGTTGCACTATTATCTGTCACTCTGCAGACCAGGTCCAGCCATGACCTATTTTTTTAATTGTGAGTTTTGAAATGTACAGACATAGGTTGTTTGAGACCAGTTTGTTTTGATTTAATATCAATCTAAAAGAGGTGAAAGAACAAGAGACCAACAATGCCAGTGTTGTTTGGACAACAAGTTATTGCTTGAGATGCTGAATTCTCTGCTATCAATATTCTTGTGATATACTCATTGCTTAATTTTATGCTCAGTCGTGCAAAAGTTGGGTTGGGCACTTTTTTTTTATTGGATACTCAGGGTAAGGAAAACTTGTTTCTTTCCTGAATACATCTGGTCAAAATATGCAGCTGGGATGTTACAGATGATGAAATTTAACCTATATCCAATAGACCAATATTCATCAAGAGATGTCCAATGTTACCAATACTATGATGAATGTCTCACAGAGTTCAGTGTTATTATCCCATTGGACTGAAAGGCATATTGATCATGCATGTTGTAGCCCAGGGGTGTCAAATTGGTGACCTGCAGGCTGGATTCAGAAAATTACTGCAAATTTCAACTTTCTTGCATTAAAAATGTGGTGTGAGATTAGTTTGTGTGATCCCCCAACCATCCCTGCACCAACCCATCTGGCCCTGGGCCAAATCGATTTTGACATCCCTGTTGTTGCCTAATATACATATCTTTTGGAAAAGAAAGAAGATTGGAAGAAGGTAAGCCTCTATATTTAATTTTTTATAATTGGAAGTCGAATCAGGCATAAAGGAGTGAAGCAGGTGCATGGGGAGACCATCTCTGATTGAAAGTTGGCATAGCATTTCCTCTTGTGCCTGAACCAGAATCCTCAGAATGTATATGTTGAGGAGAGCTGCAGTTGATTTATACCCCCCCCCCCCCCCCCCCCCCCCCTCCATGCCATATAAAGACAAAAGAATTAGACTTGAATGCTGGAAACCTCCTTTAGCTAACCGCCCATTAACACCTTCAGTCCTTCTTTAAATGCCACTCCACATCCGTGATGTAGCTGTTCGGCACTTCGCTACGGCCGCGAGTCAGGCTCGTTATTAGGACCCAATGGGTTAAGGAACTCTGGATTCCTATGCGGAATAATGGACCTTTTATCTTGCTAAAATGAGATTCCAGCATTCAGGCCTAGTCGGAGCAACAAAAATGCACACTTGCCCTACACTAGAATAATACTGATACGAAGTAGAGGATCGTCTGAGGATTGGAGACGCGCAGGTGGCAGCTAAGGGAGTGTTTATTGACTTAAAGGGATACAGGAAAGGTGAACATTGAGCATTGAAGCGGTGATTAGAAAGAAGTAGAGATGCACGAGGCGAGACCGAGGTGGATTAATGCAGGGTGCATTTTTGCTCGCTTGACCTAATTTGAAATTCGTGCCGGATCATCGTGAAATTTCCCTCGGAGACGATCGCGCATTCACACACCTGGTGCTGGACTCGACCGTTATCAGCGAACGGAAGTAGCTTTCGCACACATACCTCGCGGTGCATCTCTCCCGTGGTTTTCCGTTCCTTTAGGCATCCCCACCGCCTTTGTTCACCATCAGGCCAACTGCGCCATTGTCGGAGAATTAAAAATACTTTTTGAAAACGGAAGGCTTTTGTCCTTGAATTCTTGGCTTTTTATTCCAAAGCAGTCCATGCGCCTATCTATTGTTGGTTCAAGCACTACTAAAAAGCGACGTTTAACCTTTGATATTGCTTTAATGGTGGGCTAGTCACATCGGTTTTCCGATTAAACCGAAAGGACAATTATCATGTTTTTACCCGGCCTGATGGATTGTTGGTAACATCTTTAATATGCAGTTTAGACGGGTAATGGCTTAGGTATACTCCAAATATTAAACTAATATATATGAGTCTTATGTCAACATTAATGTCTGAAATCCAATTATGACTTTTTCTATCTCCATATTTAGCATTAAAAAGCGAGTTAAGAAGAGCGGCTCATCGGCGGGATCAAAAACACTTCCATCATCATCTTCTGCTTCACCATCCCATGATGTTCCTTCGCCTTCTCCTTCGCCAGTGAGGAGGCCGGTCCCTCCAATCGATCCTCGAGAAGGGATCGGGTATGCCATAGTCAAGTACAACTATACTGCCCAGCAACCTGATGAACTTCCACTCACGAAGGGAACCCGAATTCTCATCTTGGAGAAGTCCAATGATGGCTGGTGGAAAGGGCAATATGGGAATCAAGTATGTGATATATTTTACTGGTCCTGTTTGCCTTCCTACTCTTGTGCCATGCCAATTAAATGTGATTCTGCTCGGCACAAGTTGATTAATTGCTAGCCTTCAAATTCAAAAGAAAATAGTTTTTCGATGCCTCTCATGAAGTTCAGATCAAAGGGGAAGAGATAGAAAGTAATGAGGAGGCAAAAGTAAGATAGAAAAGGATAATCAAATTCAAAGAGATAATCAAAATTATGTTAACATTTTTGGGGAGTGTGCACCTGTAATAATTGCTTTACATGTTCCATCTTGGAAGAATAGGAAAAGACATAATGAAATCATAACATGCTTGAGAACTGGTATGAGACCATTAAGAGTTTCTTACTTTCACTTTTTAAGATTAAAATCTTTGCTTTTTAGCATATTCCATTATACTTAATTTGAGTTCCATGATTTTCAAAGTGAGACTGAGTGAAAAAGATTCATCATATGTTTGGGATGTCTATCTTGGCCAGCCATACATTTACTTAACCCATTCTTGGATGGGTCAATGAAAGGTATTTCTTCTTCAAATTCGTTATAATTTTTGTATAACAGTGGAGACAATGCTGGAAGCAAGGAGGGAAATTGAAAAGAGGGGCAAAGTATGCATATTGTTATTGAGATGGCTCTGTGAGATTCCTCAGTTCCTCACAGAGCACCTTGTAGATTTGCTCAGTTTTCTTGGTGAGGATATACAGTAGAGACTGTCCAATGCTTCCAGCACAGAGAGAACAGAAACCTTACTAACCAGATGCCTCCAAACACTGCTTTTTATCTCATGCTGTTTTATGTTTGGCTTGTTGCACTACAAAGAGGCCCACAAGCAGAAGAAATTGAACAGCCTGCATCTGCAGGTTGATTCCTCGCTGAGCTATTCCAAACTTGATTTAATTAGTCTAGTGTGGGACCTCATGGTTGCAATTGAAGGAATTTTATGACTGGAACTAAGGCATACTCTGAGGAAGGAGCACACTAGTGCACCATTCTTTCAGTGGGATTATGCAAATCTGCACTAAGACATGCCAAACCAAGCTACTACTGCCAAGGAGTGTAATTTTACATTAACTTTCTGTGGTTTTTAATTATGCTTTGCACTCTAGTGACACATGATAAGTCATGGGTTCTCAAAAGATTATGTACCCAAGAATGCACTTTGATCCATCTGACCGTCCTTACGGCACTCCAACTCGACCCACTCTGCATGCACCCCCTCCCTCCTCCCATGACCTGTAATGTCAAGTCCCTCCGGGAGAATTCATTTTGGCCTCCATGATTTTTTCCAAGAATATACTCAGGTTCAGCCTTCTCCTTTGGGCAGGGCATATTGCAAGGAAAAATCAGAACTGCACAAATGATTATAACCCCTCCGTAGGAGTGATTGGCATGGCGCTAAGCGCCCCTTCCCCCCCCCCCCCTCCCCCCTACGTGGAGTGCGAAAATTTGGGAAGAAAAATTACCATTTTAAGTTCAAAATTTTGTTTCAAAATTTAACTCTTGCCCAGGTTTTGAACTGCACAAATTCCAATTCAGAACGCACATCTCTGTTACAACTGCACATTAAAATATGCCCTGCCCTTGGGATTCTTTCATGTCCCCCCTCACATGGAGGTGGGAGTGCCACATGTTTCAGGGTCTCCCTCAATGAACTGGGAAACTTGAAAATAAATTTTTGTTTCCTTCATTTTGAACCTGGATCCCTTACCTCATAGTCAGGGTCACTACTGTTGGAACCATTCTTATACCATAGCTTCCTGTTAAAATTTCATGACCTTTCAAATGTAAGCTTTTGCTGTGAAGAATCACGAATCGTCAATATGTTCAGTGCTGGCTGAGATATATTTGTGCAGGAATGCACAGATGAATTCACGGGGATCAATCCCGGAATATCCCCATTTGCTGGAGGATGAGGGAAATTAAATTTTCCACTCGTATTCAATTCCAAACTGAAGATGTCCCTTTGAATTTGTAGATGGGCTGGTTTCCGAGCAACTACACGATAGAGGAAGTGGAAGAATCTGTTCATACGTATGCAAGAGCAGAGAATGTGCTGGACATCGTTCTCGCCCTCTACAGTTTCACGGCTCGCAACGACCAAGAACTCGGATTCAGGAAAGGAGAGAAGTTGGAGATCGTCGACCGACCGGCATCGGATCCCGAGTGGTACAAGGCTCGCAATGCAGCCGGCCAGGTCGGCCTCGTTCCCAGCAACTACCTGAAGGAAGTCGGGGACGGGCACGGGCATTACGAAGCCGCCGTCAGGAGACGCGGACCCCCGGACGGAAGCTCGAACGTCTCGGGGCCCGTGCCGGAGACCACGCACAACGGGGCCGTCACCGAGGCAGTTCACAATCTCTCCCAGTTGAACCTGACACCAGACACGAGAGATAGGCCTCACTTGGCCGGACGGGAGTGGTATTACGGGATGATCACTCGTGCTCAGTGTGATGCCCTTCTCGGTACATACGGCCAAGATGGAGACTTCCTCGTTCGAGACTCCGAGACCAATGTAAGCTCAATTCAGTGTTATTATTTATTTTTACATCTGTCTAGCCAAGTAGTGTCTCTTCCTACTCCCTTCCCATTAACAGCCATATCCTTTCTTTCCCTGCTTTCGTGCCCTGGGAAGAGTGATCCCTGTTGTATACTTTGAAGCACTGGAATACCTATGGCTTCCCATTAAAAAATTTACATCTTGGGGGGGGGCATGAAAGAATCCCAAGGGCAGGGCATATTTTAATGTGCAGTTGTAACAGAGATGTGCGTTGGGCAAGAGTTAAATTTTGAAACAAAATTTTGAACTTAAAATGGTAATTTTTCTTCCCAAATTTTCGCACTCCACGTAGGGGGGAGGGGGGGGGGGAAACCTGCTAGAATGTTGTATACTTTTTTTTTCACGTGTACAAGGTTCTATTGGGAGGTGGTGCAATACTGATAATCATCTCTCATATTGTTCTCTAATTCTGGATGCACCGATTTTAACATTTTTCTTCGAGCCCTTCGTGTGGAGTGAAACTGGAGTAGACTGACATTTTTTGTGTGTCTTTGAGAACAGGTCGGAGACTATTCGGTGTCGCTGAAGGCACCGGGACGGAACAAGCACTTTCGTGTCCACGTGGATGGGAACCTGTACTGCATCGGACAGAGAAAGTTCCAGAACCTGGACCAACTGGTGGATCACTACCAGCGCGCTCCCATCTACACGAGCCAGAAGGGGGAGAAGCTGTATCTCATCAGGCCATTTCCCCGACCCAATTTCTCCACCTCCAACCCCCCTCCTCCCGTTCCCATGTGATCGCTTCACGTGGTCACGTGGCTTCACGTGCAGTACATACGAACGATGACCCACGAGGACTCTTCCATTCAGTACCCTGCACGTGGTACCTCATACAATACGTACGGTATACCACAGAAATGTTCCGCAGGGGAGGATTTCGTCAACCTCATTGTGTCTGATCTCACAAAGTGTTGTATGAATTTATTCATCTTTTCCATTTTTCATAACCGACTGATGTTCGTCGTGTGCACGTGATGATATCTTATACAGGCCCCCGCGGCACGTGTGAATGTTCTTCGTCTGCATGGCTTGCTCTAGTCAGCGAATTATGTGGTACGTTCGAAGCGTAGCTGAAAGGGTTCGTTTCTCGGTCTGTCGCGAAGGACTCATATCTTGTGGGCTTTCACACTCTCCAGTGGCTCAAATATTTACTTCGTGGACCGATCGACTGACCAGTTGTTTGCTTCTCGTTCGTTTATCGTATGCGCGTGACTGTCGAATTTTGTTTCTGTTCTCGATGACGGCGGCAATGGTAGCGAAATAATAAACTTGGAGCTATGCAATACGACGACTGGCTTCTGGATGCGTTCATTTTCTTCGTCGTAGAGCTACCGTATTTGATCGATCGACAAACAGCGGAGTTGGAGATAGCCACCAGGATTAGGGGTGTCGTAAAACAAAAACAGAGAAAGAAATCTTATCAGAAGGTCATAAACCTGGGAAGGGCATGAAATGCAGGTCCCTGGATTCCTTTCACATTTACATTCTGGTTCGAGATGCAGTTCCATCGCATGATCGTTTGGATCGTTTTCGCGATCGAGCTGGGCTCGGTTCTCTCCGGTGAGCGGACAAGCGGACGACAGCCGGTCTGCCAAGGCGTCCTCGTCTCGATCACACCATCATTCATTCTTGTATGTTTGCAGATGAGGTTTTGTCTTGGAAAGAAGAGCAGGATGAAGTGTACGTGTGTCACGGGTCTTCCGTGATTTTGCGCTGGTCGCTTTCCCACGGTTCCGTCGACGCATGCATTTGGAACACGACTATCCTCTCAGAGTGAGTCTCGAACGAGCTCTCGTGGTCGAGTTTCACGACCGTGCTTCCCACGTGGAAACTCTTCATTTAGCATATCTAATTTAATACACTTCATGAAGGACCTCTTCACCGTCGAGGCTGAAATGAACGGTCTTCAACGCCGATTCGTGTTTGGGTTTTTCAGTTGAGACGTCGTTGCATCTTCTATAACATTTAGTAAAATGGTTTCCATCATTAACTTTATCTTGCCTGCAGTGAACTCGATGATGAAGTGATCCATATGTAACCATAAATATGTATCAGCGGACTATAAGAATTGTGAGTCAGATGCGTCTGCAGTCGACCCTTTTAATTCCAGTTAGAGAAGCATTTGTGCCATCTCCTAGGGACTTAAGTTACAAGTTGGCATTCACTTGGCCAAATTCCCACGAAGTCGAGTCTTTTCTTCGGTGAACGCGTTCGCGATCGCCATCGTCGACGATCTCGTGAAGGCAGGCCTCCTCTGGGAATTTCCTCACATATACTTCTTATCTTGTAGACGATGATAAATAGCGTACGATAAAAATGATGATGAATTTAAAGGGACCTCAGCGTCAGGTAACCTGTGAAAGTTGAAATCGATGTCGAAGCTTCAAATTACCCATTTGATAAGGATGAGATCGACAATGAACGAGACGCCATGGACGACATCATAGACGACCCCATGTTCGAAACCGCGAACCTGTTACTTTTAGTTGTCCACAATTTTCTTAGCGAGAAAAGCACGTAGGTTTCTCGTGGGAGGGGGTGCCAATTACAAATACAGATTTAAAGGTCTTTTAGCGGTGGAAATTCTGGAAACCTTATTTCCAATTGTCGTCAATATTTGCAGAACGAGTCCTCGCTCACTTCACTAATAAGCTAGGCAAGCCCAGTCCAGTAGTGGGCCTCCTTTCAGTTAAGGAAACCCTCATTTTTTCACCTAATTGAACAAAATGCCATCTCTTTCCGGTCTTCGACCATCAAAAACCTCATTTCTCATTTATGTTTGGTAAACATAGACAAACGGTGCCCATGAAACTGTGGTGGGAGGATGGAGGGCTGTGCGTGGTTGGATCCATCCGCCACGAAGGTTGGTAGGGAACTGGACAGCTCAAGTTGCTGACGGCGCCGCGCCCAAAGGCTGGATCGTACGCGCATGCGCATTGTGGTCCAGAACCTGAAGGGCTCACTTGTACTCATGCCTTCCCCTCCGTGACCAAATTAAAAAAAATTTGCGCCAAAAATGCCACTTTTGGTGCAAATTCGTCACAAAACGAACTCAGCCTGTATCTTGTTCCTACCTATCCGCTTGCCAATTTTCGTATTGATCAGGCCAATATTTTTTTAAGTTATCGTCGGACAACCAAAGTGTGACACGCGGACGGACAGGACGGGACAGGACCATAAGTGGTCTCTTTCCTTTCGGGAAAGAAGTCTCACTAAAAAACATAATTTCCCGGAACGAGATCCCGGACAAGAACCTCGACGTCCTCAAAATCCAATTATTTTCAGCGATAGACGACAGAGTCGTCGGTCGGTCTCTATCGATGCCGGTCGGCATCGATCCGCCAGGCGTTTCCGTTTCCGACGGACGCGACGTTTTGTCCCGAGGTGAGAGAGATATCGACGGCTGTACCTTCTGCGTTTTCGTTTCTCACCTGCAGACGTTTCGGTTTTCGTAGAAGTACTTGCCGTTTTCAAAGGTCTACAAAATACGTCGGGTTTCGAAAACGGTGGTCCTCCTCGAAAGGACACTGTACGTTTGAGGACGTTCGCGCGTTACCTCCAGTCGAGCCCCTGCACTTCCACAAGTCCGGGAAAAACCTGCACGATCTGCACGGTCCCGGGGGCTCCAACACGCCTTCGTGCAGTTCCGCATCGACTCCCTGCCGTTCACACGTGGCGAGATCGCTTTCACGCGATCGGAAGCGTCCTTCTCGTGGAACTTACACGACGCGAGTCGCTTCCCGCCGAAACGATGAGGGGAGTCTCGGGGTGGTAGCGACGGAGCGTGCTCCCGTCTGCTTCGCGTCTCGCCGAGCTCTGTTGACGGTGGACCCAGATCGAATCCTCCACCTACCTTGGTCGAGCCCTACACGTATCCTGGTATACCGGGATACAGTTATTTTACGTGCCCGATCGAGGAAGAAGAGAAAGCGGTTGAAAGGCAGTCGTCCGTCCAACGAGGTGGCTAGTCGGTCGGTGGACGCCCTGGAGGATGCAGGCGCTGCTTTCGTCGTTCGCCAAGGCGCCAAGGAGAGATGGATCACGTCTGGATCAGTTATTCTCCACTCCCGCCGTCTGCATCGGTGTCCATCGGACTTGTGATCATTAAAAAAGCGCACGGCTAGGCGCGAGGACCCTCGTTCCGGTCGATTCCATTTCGATCGCAGAACGGACGGTTCCGATGGCAAGGATGGGATCTTCGAGGCCACGAGGCCGGATGTCTGTGCCGTAAAGGAGAGGGTTCACGAAACCCCGAGTTCCCTACGGCAGAACCGACAGACACCCGACTCCAGAGGATCGAGGGGAATCCACGTCTGGTCTGCCCGAGGGAGACAAGAAACCCGCCGAGGACGTCACTGAATTTTTTCTCCGTTCCCTTGGAATCCTGGATTCGGTGATCTCGGTCGCGAAAACTCATGCCGTACCTCGGTATTCGTATCCCAGAGAAGGCCGACTCCGACCGATTTTGAGACGGCACAGTTCTAGTTTGACTGGTTCGATAAGTCGGACCGCAGTTGCCCATCGCTTCGGTTACTTTTCCTCTCGTCTGCAGTAGGTTCGAGGCCCAACTGTTTCTTCACTCTTCCTAGCTTCTCCGCGCGCTTGCCGTGTCCACGATTTAGTTGGTCCCCTCTGGGTAGGCGTGCTGCTGCATGCCTCGATGCCTTAAGACCGAATCGCACTTGGGATGCTCCGTTGTCACGATTCGGGGCAGATGGGGGAGGGAAGTGGGGTAAGGGGAAGGATCACTAAAGTTTTGTGGCCTCGTGAAGGTCCTATTGAAGCCTGCAGACTACTACATCCGAGCTGCGATCGCGAAACAAGCGAAGAACAGAGCGCGCGTCCGGCGGTCGTCGTCGGGAGACCGGGAGACCCGAAGGGATTCCGCGTCGATCCGCTTCTTCCGCCTACGAAGGGACCATACGCATGCGTTCGGCCACCCGATCGTCGAGAGCTGCCGCGGCGGCTCGCGGACCGAATGGCATTCGTCGGCTTCTCGTGGCGGATGGCTTCGTCTCCCGCATCCGGAAGCCAATTCGACCGGGGTCATGCATTCGAGAGAAGAGGGAAACGAATCCGTGGATTCCCTGCCTCACGTGCCTCAGACCGCGAGGAGTGCGTCGACCGCGTCGGCCGCGTCATCGCCGGAGCAGACAGGAGTCGCGATGGAATGGAGCTTGCGTCCGACGCGATTCCTCCGCCGATCGCTTACGAGGCGAGTCGACCGCGAAAAGATGACGGTGAGAAAGAACGTGGAGCGGACCATGAGTGCCTGCCGTTTGGCGAATACGGAAGGAGCAGGAAAAGAAGAAAAAAAAAAACGGAGTTCCTGCCAGATTTATTGCACGAAATGCACGTCGACGAGTTAGTCGCGCCACAGCCTTATTGGACCGCACGTGACGTACGCCATCAGGTTTTTCCTTCATATTATGCGATCTTCTCCCCGTGCCGTACAGAGGGAGACGCAGAAAACGTTGCCGACGTTACCGCCCGGAGAAGTGAAATATGCAGTAGGGTAAACACCCCAGTTGTTGGCCGGTCTCCAGTTCTTGGTTAGTGAGGCCCAAATTCAGCATGTTTAGTTCGTCTGGCTGTTTCCACGCATCCTATCGACATCTTTGTATACGAGGACCTATTACTCGTTCTTTCCAATGTGCACATAGGGTGTCTATTCCCCATGGGAGTTCAGCGTTTTTTTTTCGGAAGGCTTGCGTAAACGGCATGTTTCCTTAACGGTTGCGCTAAGCAATCGCCCAACTTCATCAGCCTCATTTACTGCCTAATATTCTTACTATAGGTGAGTTCTCCTATGTTCTCATTTCCATTTTAAATTAACGACAAGTTCAGATACTTAGGGTGGGTTTAAATAAAGCTGCATTATCGGATAGTTCTCTGTTCAAAAATCCACCCTTAATTTTTCTTTAATTATGGCGATGTTTTGTTTGCTGGGTGACCAATACCTGGGGTTGGCGATGCTACTTCACCCAGTTACTGGCCACCAGACCAAAAACTGGCTGCGAATGAGGTTTTTCATGGTCCTAGATGTTTGTCCTACTTATATTAATGTGATAGGGTAGTACGCATGTATCTTGAGTAGTATGTGCCCTTGACACATCCTTGAAACGGATTCACGCCCCCCCCCCTTTATTCTTCCACTCTTTTCCGCCCTCATTTCCGCCGAGCAAGCGGTATAAAAAAGGCATTCGATTTTTGATACGGGGTCATTAATTGCCACTTCACTTCGGCCTTGTTTCGACTAGAAGAGATTCCCGGGAACTTCCCGGGAAAAGAAAAAGGTGGGCCAAGTCGAAACACTCGGCTCGGGCCCCTTTTTTCACCTCAGGCGTTTCGGCCCGGGAAATTCCTGGGCCCGGCTCGACCTTTGTCAAGCATGTCGGTGTCCCGGGATATTTTTACCCAAGGAAAACATTCCCCCCAGGAAAAATTAAGCCAGTACGTTTTTTTTTTCGGCAGAAGAAATTTACCAGTAGATACGAGGGGCAGTCAATAAGTTCCAGGAACACCTATGTAACTTTGAGATCCCTAACCTGAAGGAAATGTTAGTAATAGCATTTGAAAGTCCATTCTTTAATGTGCGTTTGGTACTAATTGGGCATTTTTTAAACATATATTTCTGGTAGATATGACCTCTGGGAGTGACCCATGTAAAAACCACTGGGAAAACTTGCAGTTTTCTGACCTTGAAAGTCGTACATACATCAAGTATAGTCTTTTTGACTTCAAAAGACACACTTGCGGCTTCGATGTGACAGGTCAAGGGGGAGCCTTGGTCATTAACCCTTACCCGGGCAAGGGTGGTCCATTGGACCCCCCAGGGTATATTTCATTTCATTATCCTCCGCAATTTTTTCAAAATATTCTTCAAATTTGATATGAGTTTCATAGACAGTCATCCATGGATTCAAAAACTAATTTTTAAAGTTTGGATTTGCTTTTAAGGAAAAAATTCTAAAAATGTTTGGCTTTGCCCGTTTGTGTCACAAAAATACCTTGCCCAGATAAGGGTTAAATATGCTCCTTACCTGAGACATGGTGAATGGAGGGATTTTCCTTCAAAATCAGGGTTCCCGACTTTCTTTCGTTCAATCGGGTGAAGCGGGATATCTCTCAGCTGACTGAAAGGTGCTGTCCTTTATTTGACAACACTTAAGTTTGTCAAAAACCTTTAGCCCCCGATGATTTACCAGAGGCCAAATATACACATATCTCTTTGACTCCTTGCCTCTCACCGCCCCATCCATCAACTATTTTGTCCTCAGCCAAGTGCGTATTTTGCCGCTGAATAGACTATACGATCACTGCTGAACTGGATATTCATGAAGAAATTATAAAAATAACCGTCACCCATGACTATTATTAGGTCTTCGTGAATGTCCTTAACTGCACAGTTCAGCAGTGATCGTATTTTGATATATGCACGACTCTCAAGGTCAGAAAATTGCAAATTTTCCAATAGTTTTTATTACTCTCACTCCCAGAGGTCACTCCCAGAGGTCATATTTACGAGAAAGATATGTTTAAAAAATTCATAATTTGTACCAAACGCACATTAAAGAATGGGCTTTCAAATGCTATTGCCAACATTTCCCTCAGGAAAGGGATCTCAAAGTTACAAAGGTGTTCCTGGAACTTATTGACTACCCCTCGTATGTTCCCCCCCTTGGGATATTTTTTCCTCCTTTCCCCCGTAGATTTCGCTAGCCCACTGCATGTTTAGTCCTTTCGATACGTGTTGGACTTACGAACATCCCTGCTTCTATTTTCCTTTGGCATCATTTGATATCCTGACGCTATTTCACGTAAGGTTTAAGGTCTTCTCATGCAGTGACGACAGAAGCTGTCCTAATGTACTTTGGACTGTACTTGTAACTGTAACTGTACTTTGGACTTCGTGCTGCCATAACTCTCCAACAAGATACGGTATGTGGAACTCAATATCCTCTCCTGATAGCAATAGGAGAGTGAATCAAACTCACTCATAAGGACAGTTTCTGTCTTTTTTCCTATTCTAAATTAATTTGTGTCTCACTCCTAGATAGATGAATCGATCGGCCCCATGTATAGAAATAGATAATAGAAATAGTCCGGATAGAAATCACATGTGGTGTCATTTAACAGGATCGGTTGTCGATTTATAAACGTTTTAGGAGACTTACCATCCATTGTACTTCATCGCAGTAAGCGTAAAGCTCATCTGCAACAATTTTTCAAATCGTGAAGCTTTCTGAAGACGACTGTTCGACGTGTCAAATCACCGTCACGCTCCATATTTGCTGAAATCCCGTTTCTGGTTACCAAAAAATTGAACATGAAAATGCTGTAAGGTCAAAGTTGGGTCGTTCAACCGAGCTTTCACCGTGCCAGTAGTACCTTATTGCAGGACGAGTTATCCCCGGTGAGGTGGTTACAGCTGCAGCGAGGCGCCGAAAGCTGACAACTGAAGACTGATGATAGCTCCCGATTCTTGAAGAAATTGCTTCGCGAGGATGGTTTCAAGGCTGCATCCAAGGTCGAGAACGCGTGCTTTCGCCAAGACATACACGAAAGCTCGACTCGATGTTGCTTTCGAATGCTACGGCTTCACGGAAGACCGTACGAAACGCGTCATTTGGTTAGACGAGAGCAAAATTTAACCGATGTGGAACCGATCGACGAAAATGACACGAGAAACTACCTGAAGCTCCCAGAACACTTTTGCATGTCCGACCCACCTTCGAACGTGGTGGTAGACCTCTCGTGGTTTGGGGATGTACGACGGTCGAGGGATATGGCAACCCTGTGCCGAATCATTCGAGGCACGCAGCGAAATGGCCTTGCAAGTGGTTCTTAAACGAGACCACGAAACTCGCAGATAGCCCCCAGCAATGGTCCGATCTTAATCCCATCAGAATGTGTCAAGCTGATCGAATGCATGCCAAGAAGAGTTGTGCCAGCCCCAAAGACTAACGGAAAGTATGAGTACAATATATGAGATGAGAAAATTAAAAGTCAGAAACCGTCCTAATGGGCGAGGTCGATTAAATCTTCTATCATTCTGGATATAGGAAACCAACCGACTTGCAGTTTGTGTCAAACAATCGAGGAGAACGATTGCTATCAGGAGAACGTATCGAGTTTCAGATATCTTGTCTTGTTGGAGAGTTACGGCAGCACGAAGTCGAAAGTAGGGAGCATCAGGACAGTTTATGTCGTCACTGTGTATCATCTGGTCTTGCTCACGGAAAAAGAGACAAGTATTACACACCTTTGGTACGAAACATGGCATACGCGGCAACATTCTTGCCATGGATGTTGCCACGAACGAGCAAATGTTACGACCTTTACGATCGAAAGAACAGCGGAATGCGACGCATCCACGGAGTGAGTTGCAAGGAAAAAAAAAATAGGCATGAAACACAGAACAACTCTGCTCGTCCATTTCATCTGCCGAATGCCATCTCGCTTACATTGCACACACAATAAAAAATAGAATTTCATCGCGGATTCGGTGGCGATCGTTTCCGGAGGATTTCCACCTCTTACAAAGTTAGTGGTAATTATGGATGGTTATCTGGGGATTTCGAACGGTGCTATCGGAAACGTGAAGCATGCTTGAAGGAAAAGAGACATTGCCCCTGCCAATGGTGAATTACATCCAATCTAAGTATCATGAAAGCTATTTAGACGTTGGGAAGCCGATATAATTGAGCCTCAGAAATAGAATTCTAGGGGGAATAAGTACCTCTGCGCCTACAATGAGTGCTTGAAGCAGCTGCAAATTCCAGTTTAAAATATACAAAAAGGTATGCAAATATACAAAATAAGAAAAGTAGGCCTACGAAATCGCATGGCGTTTATGCTTCTACTGGCAGCTACAGTAAAAGTCACTTGCAGCAAACGGCGGAGATCTGTGCAGCGAACGATTTCTCATTTGGGTGGGCTGAGGTCTTTCGTCGCATCGGCGAGAGTGCCTAATCCGTTTCCGATGACTTGTTGAAAGCCATCTCGACTTTTCACATCGAGGACGGGAACGAACCGAATTTGCGTTCATGCTTCCGTTGGATCTGTCGAATTGATGGGCCCACTTCCTCCGTGCAGGATTAAATCCAAATCCCGTCCTTGGGGATTTTGCCTATTGAGTATTGCGATCACGGACTATGTTTCCGTTATCTATGTACAAGACCGACCACTTATGGAGAGTTTCACTAAAACCTACGAGAAAAGCTGAAGTTAAGGGGGGGGGGGGGGGGGAGAAGGGGAGTGAGGAGGGGGGGGGGGGGGTTGGGGGAAAGAATCTACCTTAGGGGAAAAAAAAGAAACTGACCTCCGTCCGGTATATTGTACGATATCGCGTACGAACGTATGTAACGTATGTAAAACGTCCACTGAAACGGTACCGAAGCGAAATAGGTTTAAATGTGTACTCTTCTTGTGTCTACTCGACAGGAACGGAAGGAGTCTTTTCATGCAAACCCCATGTAGACGCTGTTAACGCATTTGGAACGTTCACCCAATGGGTTGTGGCACTAATATCTCGAATTTTTTTTGTTGCTGTTTTTTGCTCAGGGCACTGGCGAAAAACCCCATGTTCAACCTTTCAGATTCCTACGAGTAGTATTCCTACGAGTGTGTCTTTCAAGACACAATTTCTTTTTAAATTGGGTGTTGAACCGAATTTCGGAAAAAAACATTCAAACTTAGATTAGTCGTTACGCTTTAATGTTTTAATGTTACCGTCCTATTTTGATGGAACTTTTTTTATTGGAGAGAGGAGACTGTGAAATCGCGCTATTTAATCAATGGCACGTTTATTGGTATTTTTCAGGTACTTGTCATTTCCTAAGTTTTTATTTGTTTTTCTCAAAAATTCCAAAACGTTATTCACCTATTCTCTCCTGTCTTCATCATGGAAGGAGCCGGTTTCGTACAGTGGTATTCGCACATGAGCCTCTCCAGAAGCAGAAAATGTTGAGCGTTCTTTGTAGAGGTCGCTAGAGTCTGGGAATTGCGAAAACTCGGCAAGTTCACCGTCGCTTATCGCAGGTCTGAAAAGTGCCAGAGTGCCGAAAACTCCAAATTCCTTCCGCGATCGGCGCGAGAGATACGGCCCTCGAATTAGGTGTGACGCTTGCTTATAAATCCCATTCGATACCATGAGAGAGAGTCAGTTAGCAGAAGGGCTAGAGCTCTTGCCCTATTCTCATCTGATTCGGCCCTAATTTAAAGAATGATCGGCAATAAGACTAGAGAAAAGCCCATCTAGGGTTACGGACAAGCGATAGATAGTTGTTTTAATCATTCTTCTGGCAACTCGAGACCGGATGCCAACACACGGCCTCTTATTCCAAACAAGTCAAAAAGAGACATATCCTGTACTCTATGCATGCATTCTTTTCCTTGTAGGAAAGTAGTGACCTGAATATGAAGTAAGAAATTCTCATGTTCAAAAATAATAAAAAAAAATTTTTTTTAAAGGAACTCTGCACAGCAAAATTGCCTCAACGTTGCAAAAGTATTGAAGATTCAAGGCTGAATCTACAACGGCTGGATGTTGAAACGAGACAGGTCTCAACGTTGCTGAGATCTTGAATTCATGCTCCAATTGAGTGCTCGGTACCCCGTGAATGTGGTATCGGTGCGATCTCGGTACATTTATTCGTGGTCATGGTCGTGGTCGTGGATTTCATGCGGACATAGAAGGAGTTCCAAGGAAGCAAGAGGACATTGAGGTGATTGCAGCCAATGAGGAGGTGGCTCTATATCACTCCTTAGATCCTCCCGCAGGGATGAGCTTGGAATCACTTGGAATGCTTCCCACTATTCGTGATGGGAGTAGGGAGGGTAAGGGGGAAAGGGGAGAGGGGGGAGAGGGCCATGGAGAAGGGAGGGGAAGAGGGAGAGGGAGACATGGAGTTAGATCACGGCGTGAGTTGCTTCTCTCTGTTCTCGGGCTCAGAATCATCCTTAGTCTCGTCGGGTCCGGTTGCCTCCTTCATCACATGCGTCGTGGGATTCCAATGCCTTCTCCGGTGTCGTCTGGGGAGGAAAAATCAAGTATCGTTCCAGAAGTATCGAAGTTCATTAATTGAAGGCCTTACTTTCCGGCAATGAGTATCCTTACTTTAGCTTTAATGCAGACAGAACGCCTATTGCCCCATTCGGGCGCCTGAACCGTCGCCGAACGGGACGATGGGCGTTGAGGTGTATCCAGTCTCAGGTGGAAAGAAGTCGCGGCCCCCGACATAACGCGACAGAAGTGCTCGGTTCTTCGTCGATGGTAACCTCTTTAGTAATCCAGGTATAAATGCATTGTTGCGTGAGCGTCATCTAAACGCTGGAGATTGCCTCTCTTTCTAGTATCTTGTAGCACCTTGAGAATCCTACCTGTTAACAAATTCCAAACTGCATTTCTTTGTTTTTGTGCAAAACCTCAGCATTTGAAATCTTCCGGAAACGTTGATTACCCTCGAAACGTCATAGTCACACTTGAACTATAATATCGGTCCATGAGTCTCACGATGAGAAGACAGGAAAGAAATCGCTTCTCTTAAAGTCCGGTGCGTCCGGACTTAGGTTTGAAGAAAACCAATGCGTCGAGGAGAGGAACCCCATCCATCTGTGCAGATCTTGTACCGGCTTAATTTCATATAATCTATACTATATTTCCGAATGTTTGTGTGTGTGTGTGTGTCCTTTTTGCACGGCCACGCCTCTGATCCCACTCCGACCAAACTTAGCATAGCTTTCTCATTTGGTCCGGGATGGTCATAGGCTAGGTGGTGTTTCAAAATTCGGACCCCCGGGTACCTTATTTAGTACATATTTGGCCGATTCACTACTTCAGACCCCCCCAAAGGAGTCAAAATTTTGGAGGATCAGTACAAAGTCGTAGAGGGACCCCATGTTACTGAGTAAAATTTCCGTTGCGGCGAGTTTGCAGTTTGCAGTGCAGTGTTTGCCCTCCGGGCAAACAAACTCGCTGCGCTGCGTAAATTTATATACGGGTGGAAGCATGATTCATCCGATAATGTACGATGCAGTCATGTTCTGGGTATTCCCAACTCCCGAGATAGACGACTGATATCCCGGAATAGCCTAGCGAACAGTCTCTACGTATTGCAAACTTCGGTTGCTACGAGGTCTTACAGGTCGTGGTCGATCGGCAACACCACCATTGGCACGAAAATGTGCGACACACTAACGAATAACACGTCGAGAAGGTGCTTCACGGGCATCAAACCGTCGATGGTGGGCGCACTGAGCTTAAAAAATGGAGCGTCTCTTAGAAAAGTAAAGCTCCACGATTCCTGCATGTCGTTCGACCGTCCAACGTAAAATTCCAAGGTCCACTCTTCGACCCACAAAAAGGAGTAAAATAATATCGCCGATAGGTCAGAAGTCGCTCGACAGACGAATCCCTACACTGATTTTTGGGCACCCTGTCCTTTGCTGTGTGAAGTGCGTTCGAGATCCTCTGGGGTCATGAAGGGAGGATCATTCCTCTGTCGTTCCGATTTCCTTCGACCTACCGAACGGTACGCAACGGTTTCGGTTGCGACCTCCATGAATTTCGTCGAATCATCGCGAAATGCTTCCAAGATCCCTTTTGCATTTCGAGAACGGCGTCCCATTTTCCGTCGCGATCGCGAAGACGAGCGACGTATCGTCCTTGTTTGGGCCTAATTTGGCGAGGAATATCGAGTTTCGAAAGAAAAGAAATCCAGAGAAATATTGCCTTGTGTTCGCCAAAAGCGCCCACGACCGAAGAGAGCCTCGAGACGTACGGATCGGTTGGAACCCAGTCGCACCAGTCAGACTCGGGTCCGACCGAGACGGGCTTGTCGACGCAGACTCTTGGAACTGCGATGCGTTCGTTTCGAACGATCCAAAGTCGAAATGGGAAACCACGGTTGAAATCGGACTCAGAGGGCACTCGAGTGAAATCTCTCCCGACGATGACTTCATTCCTCTCCGTTTCTCGACGTCAGAGAAAAAAATGCGGATATCGACCGTCCGATTCCTGCGAGGGAGAAATGAGAACGCTTGGAGGGAATTCCCCGCAGATTGCGCTAGGAGTAGCATCTGGGCCATCTTTATTTCTCTCTCTAGTCTTCAGGGTCAGAAACCGAACGGAAACCTACGAGCAATAACTAAGGTTTTTTTTTTTTAAATGTATTTACCTATCAATTGTGCCCAGTCTCTCGAAACCGCCACTCTCCGTGAAATTTTCTTTCGGAGTAGTATGTGATTTTCTCATCTCTTCCACCCCCCCCCCCCCCTTCCCTCCCTTATATACACTTGGAACAAATTTGATATAGACGGGCAGTGGAAATAGCATGAGCTAACTGCTGGAGATAAGAAAACATGATGACTCCCATTATCTGGAGACAAGAACAAATGCCAGCACGATTAGTACATGGATACTCATTCCGTTGGTGATCTACGCGGCTGCACGGACTGACGTATTTTCCAGCATCGATTCCGATGAAAATCCTCGGCCTCGTCCAGGAAAATTGATAAAGGGGAAGGGGAGAAGCGTCGTTTAGATTTCCTTGGATGCTGAATGTTTGTTAGCACTCGCCTCGCCAATTATATCCGGCAACACTGGAGGACGGGACCGGAACCTTCGCGCTAAGCCTAAATGAACGACAGCTAATTTCATTTTTTTTTTTAAAGAAGAAATGGTGCACTAGAAGCAACAAAAAGGACACTTTTCGTCACCTACAAGTCAATATCTTTCGTTTGGTCGGTTTCTTTTCTCGGAAAACTTCTCAGGAGAGGCTACTCGGGGGGGGGGGGAAGGAATGAAATCACATCTTCCAAAAGCGAGATTCAGTGTTCTCCACAACCCCGGGGAGATGGAGCTTCAAATTTGCTTGAGCTATTCTGTGTCGAAAGAGGAAGAAACCTGCCTAATTTCGTTCGTGTTGATGCTCTCAGAAAGGAATACGAGAAGGTTGAATTTTGTTGCTGAAAGGGGTTGAAGAAGGGTAATAGGCGCTACCAAAGCCTCTTCATTTTCCCAGTCAACATCAAAGTCATCTGGCTTCCCACGAGACGATTAAGATTGGCGTATTGCAACTTTTTCGACTCCCCTCGTATATATGTTACAGCTATGAACAAAGCGTAAGCTCAAATATTATGTTAGGACAAAAGAGAAATGAAATACGAATAGGCGCCCGATAAAAAAAAAAGTTGACAATCGCTTTCATTAGCAAATGATGAATGATGGGGGTGAATCAGTCATGGTGTGAGGTTCCTTCATCAGCGGGGTGGGTTATTCATGGGTTATTCATAGGTTATTCGTGCCGATGGCTGTCATACATATCGAAAGGGAAGGCAGCTGATGATTTTGGCAGTTTTCTTCATGTTTTTTTTTTTTTTTTTTTTTTTTAAAGAAGAAATGGTGCACTAGAAGCAACAAAAAGGACACTTTTCGTCACCTACTCTTCATGTTTTTTTTTTTTTTTTTTTTTTTTTTTTTTTTAACTCGACATACGACCGTGAAATTGCTATAGTTCGATTATTAATATCTTCAATTAAATTTAAATTTAAATTTCCCCCGTTTCTACAAACATACTACACAAACGGGTGAATTTTGAAGAAAACCATCGAGTGACTCAGGAGATATCCCGAAATGAATTTAAAAAGTACCCCTGCCAAGACGATTTTTCGAGCCATTGTGTATGCTATTTCGAGAATCCTGTCAGATATCGGTCTCTTTTGCCGATTCCTCTGAGTTTCTGGGGGAACACCTAGACGCCGACACGCGGTGGAGTTCGCAGGTTCAACGTGTTCTCAAAACGAGGATCTCGCAACGCTTACTGCCTCGCGTTGTTGCGACACGCTCCGCATCCGTCGCCGTTTAAACTCCTCTTAGATTCCTCTCGATTCCTCTAAAATTGTTTCCCTCATCGATATCGTCGGGAAGAGAGCGACGAGTGATGGTTAACCCTTTCACTGCCTAGGACTTAAATGCCCAGGCAACCTCTTCTTGCCTAGCATGGCAGTGGAAGTTCGTCGCGCTGAACACGCCATATGGCGTGAACGGCAGAGAAAGGGTTAATAGGTGTCGACGGAAGTCGGAATTGCAAGCGATGTCCCTCGGGGTGAGGTGAAAGGACCTTCTGGTCTGCATCGACGACTTCGACCCCAGCGAGGAAAATTACTAAATGTCCCGACGGCACCAAAATTCGTTTTTCCATCGGGGAGAACTTTTATAACTTTTGGACGAGATGAGAAATGGGTCGTGAGGTTCGATAAAAGCGTAAACTTCTTCAGATCGGTCGTAACTGCTATGGATCTCTCCACGAGTTCGGCGTCGATAAGCGGTGGGGGAGAGATTAAGGGATCATCCTTCCGTTGCGTGCGGCGCTGGTGAGACCCCATTTGGAATGTTGCGAAAAGTTTTGGAGGCCAGAAAATAAAGATGAGTTTGAGACAAATGTGTGAAAAACCCCGAGATGGATCCACAGCAGGGGACTTATTGGTCCGTAAATCGCGGATTGAGATTCCTTTGAGAGAAAAAAGATCTCACCTCAATACAGTCTGTGGATTAGACCTCGGCCTCGTAAGTCCCGATGTATAATATTTCGTAATTATATATTGTTATTGTGATTTTTTAATCATTCTTGGAGGATCTGGAAACAGCTACTAAACGCGTAGAGGGGCTAGGTGAAGAAAGGTACAAGCCTTTAAAAAAATGCTTTCCACATACTTTATACTGTACATGACGAGCACAAAGTTTCTTACAAGAAAAACGGAGTTTTACCTATAAAAGCCGCAAAGTTGAAACTTTGCAGGGTGATAGCAGAAAAGTGAGCGTATTATTTTGGAGTCGCTCGTTCATTTTGCACAACCAAAATGGCGCCATCTACTAAAAGTTGCATTTTTTTCCCTCTCGTTCACTGATTTCGGCCAATTTTTTCTCAAGAACTCCACTGAACAAGTGGCACCGAAACTTTAAAAATGAGGAAGTGACTCCGAAAAAAACTTCAATTTTCTACTGTCATGGAGCAAAAATGGAAAATTCGCGGCTTTTACAGCTAAATTTCCAGAATTGATCATTTTGGTGACAAACTTTGTTCTAACCCGGTGGTTTCAGTCCATTCGCCTCACACGCGAATTCCGTCTTTTCTGCTCTTCCGTAACCCCATTGAGTGTCTGACATTGGAAATGCGTGATTCTCCTCGATTCTCGTAGAGCAGAAAAAGGCCCTTCGCACGTCTCTCTCTCTCCCCGCGTCATCCGACGGCGATCATCTTTCTCTCTCCCCACGTCATCCGACGGCGTCACTCGTCGACGGCTTCTTGCCTGTCGAGATTCCGCAGTTTTTCTCTCGTGGGAAACGAGAATACGACGACGAGCGAGGTACCGAAAGAGCGGATTCATTCAGATCATCGCAATTAGACCTCGCTTACACGATCCGATTCGATCTGACGAGAGCAAATAGATCCCTGTAATTGCGCTGTGCAAACACGAGCGAGGAATTGCATTCCTTGTCGCCTCGTCATTCGCTTCGTCGACAACGAACACTTATTGCAGCTTCGTAAAGGGGCGCATAATGCTAATCTTATTTCACGGAGTGAAAATGCATTTAATCTGCATTTAATCCACTAGGGAATGGGGAATTTAATTCGCTAATACGTCTCATAATCCTGGCAAAGGAAGTATTCTGAACCGAACGCCATTTTGATCAGCTTTTGACATTAATAATATCAGCATATGTTCGAGCAGAATGGCGTGCAGAACCGTCAGGTCTTGGGTAGTAGCAATACCGAAATTAATTGTGACCGTTCCACTAATATAGATATATATTGATAGTAATCGAAGGAAATCGATGAAATGCCGAGCTTCGTGGAGTTTTACTCAATACTCTCACCGAAGAGAGTTCGTCGATCGGGTGAAGCTGGGCAATCTACGCAGACCCCAACAGAAATACCCACGACTAAAAAGTGAAAAGTGAAAAAACGAGGAAACGGGAGTCGTGGAACCCACGTCTTCTTGCGCGATGAATGCGAACGCGAAAGACCTCCAGGCCGTTTCGAAACGGCGGCGGCTTGGGGCAGCGGTGACAGTCACTCCATTGCTCCCCAGGCAGCGCAAAACATTCATTCAACGCCGACTAGATCTGGATTGAATGCGTCTCTGTTCGCGTTTTATGCTTCCTTGTTGCATGTACATCGATTCGATGCGGTCACCGTTTATCTACTCACATTGGGGTCAGCATTCATTGAATGCCGCTCTATTCACGGTGGAAGTATCCTCATTAAATCGACATCGATACGTTGGATTCGTTTCCAGTAATTCATTGAATGCTCTTCTCGATTGGATTCATTTGCGGTACAGATACCTCGTGTTTTGCGTCTACCGTGGAAGAGTTTCTTTTGTGTACTCCATCAAGATTTGTCGAATGGTTCAGCCAATCTGCCAGCATGCTGCTTTTTATGCAGTTCTCATCGTAATATTCTGCGTGGTATCGATTCTGATGCTACGACGTACGACGGTAGTACTATTCTTCGACGTGTAGAATACTACAAGAAGGACATGGCGTAAAAAGCAGTCTTAGTGGCGTCAAGCAAGAGAAATAATTGAAGCAGTGGTGAAACTCCATCCATCTCTGGCGCGGAAAAGGTACATGTTATTACTCCACTTTGAACGACTGTCGATTTTTATTCAGACAACCTAGGTACATGAAACTTTATAAAACAAATTTTGTGGTGTTTGCAATGTGATAAGAGAACCCCACGAACCTAAATCATCCAGAGCGGGTTTTATAAAGCGTCAAACAGGACGGTTTTTTTTGGGCCATCCGGTATGTATCCAAAAACAAATTTTTAACGTTTTGATTTGCTTTTAAGAAAGAAAAAATGGAGCGAGGGAGTTGAATCGAACCCCTTTTTGTCACTAAAATACCTTGCTAGGATTAGGGTTAGAGTGGGAATTTCATTCTTGAGTTCGGTCCCTTGAAAGACGCTTTATTTTTCTCATGGGGAATTCGGGCTCGAGGTCCTTGGCATTGGGCGAACTCATTTCATTCCATCGTTCATGAAAAATCGCTGAATTGTAATCCAGAGGGTCGGTCTTATTGTTCGATAAGGTTCTATCGCAGTGATAAAATTAAAAAAAGATAAAAGACACCGGCTGATGAAATCATTTCTGTTTCCATTATTATTAATGCAGAAGTAGCTCTACGATCTACGATGGTGTCTCGTCGTCTGTGTTTTTCACTCGAATCTTGTTTTTTTTTCGTTGCTTAACATGAATACTTGTGTATGGTAAATGCCTCTGGCACGTATCGAAGTGGGCTGTCCGAAGAAGAGACATACTCACGTGAAAACGTTGTACCTTATCAATATTATTTACAGGTTAATTGAAATGACACTTCCGTGTGGAATCGACATCGAGTCAACGTTGACTCGATGCTGAAAATAACAATATTACGAGGAAATTGTCCGGTCGACGTTACATCAAGAGATGTCGGGCGAGACGTCTGGCGAGACGTGCGAACAAAGCAAAATTTCCTGACCTCAAAGTGCGATGGCGACGAATCGCCAACACGGCGAGTTATCTCGCATACGTAAGCGGCACGGGTCCCCAGTAATTTTGGAACGGTACTTGATATTTTCTCCACAGACGACACCAGAGAAGGGATTTGAATTCCTGGATGCATTCGACGAAAGAGACGACCCAAGCCAAGGAAACCCTGGGGAATTTGTGAGCAGGAGCACAGAGACGAGAAAGTTGACGTTATCGTGTCACTCCACGAGACCTCCTCCTCCTTGCGTTCTTTTGTCCATGGATGGATTTCATTTGGTGCATGTCACAAATGAGTTTAGCGTTGAGTTCAACTCATTCTTAAACATATTCGCCTGGAACTAGATCAGTTTAGCTCTAAAACCGATGTGGTACGTGTCACCCTATTTCTCTTAAACTAATCTTGAAAGGTAAACCTGTTCCCGGTTTAACCGGGTTTGTCGGTTTGTCGGTTTAACTCCCTAAACGGATACTCCGAGGTGGAGAAACGGCATGCTCTTTTGCCGGAATGGGCCTCATTTTTCTTGCCTCTCGTCATCTAGCGACGGTGGAAACGGAAACTAATGATGAACGACAAGCTTTTGACGTGCTCCTGAACCAAACTCCCACACTCAGAGAAATCGGTAAATCGAGATGAAATACTTCTCTCAATTTTCGCGTTTCGATTTATTTTTCTCAAGAGAAAAAGATATCAACTGCATTTTCGATTTATATCTCTCGCTTCCCGACCGTGCAGGGTCGCCTGAAAGGCGTTCGCAAAACCAAAATGCGTCTATAGCCGAGTCGGATGTTTTATCGTGCCAACTGCTGCTCTATTGTCCGCACCAAGTCGACGACGCCGTCCGCGGAGAGACGGGAGATTCCGAATTCGTCTCCATCGAACCATTTAAGAGGATCGAGCCTAACTCAGATAGTCCTCCTTCCAACATTTGATGCGATAACCGCATCCAAAATTCGATGCGATAAAGACGCATCACATGCAGGACAGGTTTTTTCGCGAGAAAAATGCATCGAACTGAGGCACTGAATTTTCTGTGTACAGGAGGACTATCTGAGTTAGGCTCGATCCTCTTAAATGGTTCGATGGAGACGAATTCGGAATCTCCCGTCTCTCCGCGGACGGCGTCGTCGACTTGGTGCGGACAATAGAGCAGCAGTTGGCACGATACTCCTCATTCTCTTTCCAAGTGCAACCACACCACCTTTAAACGTGTTTAAATCGTGGATAAACGTGTTCATGGAAACTAATCTGATTTTCGGTCTTGCATGTCAAAGATAAACACATTCTTAAACATATTTTACCAAACATGTTCATCTCCTTTTAAAACTAATCCTATTCTCAATTGGTGCAAGTCACTAATTATTTATTACAAGATTGATGGTTGGGATGCGGCGAAGATAATTCCAGTGATAGGCCAGTAGAATGGCAGATCTGTTCCCGGGCCGCTACTCTCCAGTTCAACGTTGCAATCAATTTTGACGTCAACGTTACTTTAAGGTTGATGAAAATGACATTTCAATACGGAGTCAACATCGATAAGCAAATGTTGAATGAATGTCGCAATGCTGCTGTTGAACATCGAATCAACGTTGATAGGCGAATGATGTTTCAGCATCAGCTGCGTTGACGTCAATCAATGTAGATTCATCGAGAGTGTGCTACTTGAGTATGGGTGTGCAAAGATCATGACTGTATCAGAGGTGCGCATCGGGCGGTCTTCACTGCGGTAATCCGCGGTTTCACCGCGACCGCGGTGCGGTACGGTCCAGGGATTGGATGCTCAAGTGCGGTCACGATGCGGTGCAGATAAAATTCAATAAACTATTTATTTAAAAGTAATTCTGTGAAGGCATATGCCTATTTTCTATTTCATTCCATCACCACGAACTTGAGCGATGAGAACAAGTATGGGAATGAGGCTCAATTATTCCTGGCAGCAAGCAGAATCGATCATTGCATCACGGGAAGAGGAATGAGCGGCAGAGTTTATACATATTTCTGTTTCATAGTCATAGTTTCTGTATATTAGACGTGGGCTACATTTATGCCTAGTGGTACAAAGAATGGCTTCTTCTGAAATAAATCTCTCCCGCTAGATGCAATGCTTTCCTGTCTGACCCGTTCCTTTATTTTCCACATGCCTCAGAGATCAGAAGGGGAAAATATGAAATGGGTGCAAACAAAAGTCAGGATTCTTCAGTCAGTTGTTGAAGGTGCTAGCAATTACATCCAGGGAACCTGGCAACTGTAATTAATTTCAGACAAAGTACTACTTTGACAGTTGGTGAAGTAAAAAAAAAAGTCTGCTTCAGAAAAATATTTTTTCATAAAATTGTACTGATGTGTCAAGTTTCATCAGGTAAATTGTGATCTCTTGAAAATTTTCTTCTGACAAAATTTGATAAAGATAAAGGCTCTTCGGACAAATTTCGGTTTCGGGTAAATTTTGTTCGGGCAAATCTACGTCTCGGGTTGAGGTCGATTCGGACAAATGTCGGTCTCGGACAAAAAAATGTTGCCTATGAGAACCTCTGCTCTGTATCTGTAGCTGGCTCACGGGAGCCCTTCAAATCCCTCATTTCCAACAAGTCCTTCATCTTTTTTGTCTTATAACTTCTGACTGCATCTTGATACCGAGATAGGAGCGGTACGTGAAGAAAGCTTTAACTGAGAACACACGTTGTGTTCAGCATATCTCTTTGTTAACTTTTTCTTTAAAATTTTGCCACGTACAATCATTCCCTTTAAGAAAGAAAGGAGTAAAAGGAATTCGATTCCGAGTCGGTTGACTATCACCGAGCCCCGGAAATGTGTGCTCTTTTAAAACGCGGCTCTTGATGGTCCTGTGGAGGAGCAGGTACCAGAATGACGTAGGTCTTACGACTTTCTTACGAAGGTTTTCACGCGTTGGGTCCGTACTCGTCAGAGAGATTCCAAAAAGAGAGATTCCAAAAGCGAATGCGTATGACGTATGATGAGATCCCCCCGATCTCATCATACGTCATACGCATTCGCTTACGTCATCGAGGGCATCGATAACGTGGGGCCTTCTGCTTTCCCTCCAGCTTGACGGTAAAAGCGGAACTAGGAGCAAGAAGCTCTATCTGCGTAAACCTCTAAAGAGTCTAACGAGAATCGAGTAGCGGAATGACTTCGTTCGTCGGTTAGTGACTGAACGGAGCGAGTCAGGTGACGATGTAGACCAGTGGCATTCAAAGTGCGGCCCACTTCATGGTTTTATGCGACCCTAAATGCCTAAAATTCCGAACCTCCACAAACTGCAGAAAAAATGTCTTTCCTCGCAAGTGATTGAAGTTAAGGCTAAAGAAAGAAGTATTTATCGAAAATACAACTTGTAACAAAGCAGCACCTGGAATCGATGCGTTTACATGAGCCCCGACTCCAAGTAGTAGCAGTTTCGTTATTAAGAGAGGTGGAAGTGTGAGTGGATGTGGTAAGAATAAGCAGTTTTCGATTCCTGTTCATTTTTAAAATGGGACTTCCCGGTTTAGAGTAGCTTGACAACGAGATCAATGGCGAGATAAAGGGTTAACCATGCAAAAATGCTGGATCTTTTTCAATGCGGCCCACTCCAGGTTGACTAACGTCACTAGTGTGGCCCACTAAAAGTGGACCAAAGTGCCCATGCGGCCCTCGCCTCAAAAAGTTTGGGGACTACTGATGTAGACCCTGCCCCTGTTCCGTGGATGGCTTTTAAAAGTGGGTACGAGGGGTGATCAAAAAGGTCTAAGCCTGAGGCACTGCCAATTGTAATACAGTCAACTCTCGATATACCGCCACAGTTGGTCTTCGTCGATATTGGCGCTATATCGAGGGTGACGCTAAATCGAAACGCACTGCAGTAAAATGGGGAAAAAATTGAACCCCTATAAAATATTCACGAAAATCACTTTAATTCATCCATCCTGTCACTGGTCCGCACCTCAGAACACACAAACAGCACGGCTTAGAAAAATGATTCCATTCATGATGAATTCCAATTATATCTCATTTTCAATGAGAATCAATAGGCTTTGGTAGCGCCTATTACCTTTCTTCAACCCCCTCCAGTAGAAAAATTCAACCTCCCCATTATTCCTCTCTGAGAGCATCAACAGGAACGAAACATGTTTCTTCCTTTCTCGACACAGAATAGCTCCAGCAAATTTGGAGCTTCATCTCCAAGGGGTTGTGGAGAACAATGAATCTCGATTTTGGATGTGAATTTCATTCCGTTTTTTTTGAAGCGGTGGTTAGCAGTGATTGATCGATGTGGTGGGATATGGAGGTAACTTATCCGGACATCCCTAAATTAAGTGGATGAAGCGCACCGGGGATTTAATGATTCCTGGAGGTATTCCCTCCTCAGACCTATTCGAGATGGTTCGAGGAACTCCAGATAGACCTAACGTTCCACGTCCGCACTGAAATGGTTCGTGAAAGTATGAATAGGCCAGCGATTGGCATAAAGTTACGTCCTTGACGAGATGTTTCGAAAGCCATGGATTCCTCCTTATAGGGCAAATTGGTCCCGTAAGGCCTTGGCGTGACCTGAGTTAAGGCAGTCTATTGGTTAGGCCTAAGTCTAACGTTAGCGAGTCACGTAGAGAAGGGTGGGGTTGAAGAAAGAGAAAGCCGTTGAAATTGGTTTTCACATTATTTCATAGCTCCTATGCACCGTCTGCTCACTTTATTGTCCCAAACCCCCCAAAAAATTGTTAGCAAAGTTTTGTTGACTTTCGACCACATGCGTCTCCTCCTAATGACACACTTTTAATTTTTCCTTCACACTTGAAACCGTTATTTTCCCCATCTCTGGATAGTGAACAAACTTGAAATATCGTCTGGAGAAGCAGCGTATCATCTGTATGAGACGCTCCCATTCTCAAAGAGGAAGAGACAGGATTAGGCCGGATTAGGCGACCATATACGCCCCCTCTAATGCCTGGAGGTCCATTGTAACGTTTAGTCATTACTCACAACTATCATGCGACCGAATGGAGCAGCTGGCATCATTACATTTTGTATACGGCACGATGATTGCGACCGGCACAGTATGTTGCTTGGCGCAATATCGAGTAGGACTTACGTAGAATAAGACATTTTTGTGCAAGTTAAGGTGTTGGCGGATGGCGGCTTGCGAGTGTGGCGCTCTAACGGGGAGCACCGATGTTAAACCTATAGGGAAGGTTCGTTCTCAGGAAAGAGTTGAGTGGCGGTATATCGAGGGTCGACTACACCTTTTTTACTCTTCTCATGAGAGGACAGATGGTTCTGATGGTGACTGGCGAAATGTCATCTTATTTTTCGGTTAAATATAGCGTCTATTAATTTTTTTTTTCCCAATGTGCCACCAAAGGGAGAAAGAGAGGGAGATATTGAGATGAGTGCTGTGATTAACTATGGGATACAGTTACCATGCATGTCTATGTCTTTTCCTTCTTTTTTTTGGGCTTTTCTTGCAAAGTGAGGGGCACGTGCCCCCCTTGCCCCCACGCTACACCGCTATTCCAACCAAATCGAATGACTTCGAGCGTGCCCTCGTGTCCTTATCGAGAGACATTGGTACGAGCAGTAAGGGCACTGATTTTTTTTTAGATCGTACGTTAAGTTTGAAAAATTGGACCCAAAAAGGGCTTTTGAAATCGGAAGAAGCAGCATGGTCTTCACGAAAGGGACGAAATCTAGTAAATAATCGGATCGATCTTCTTTAGGAGAAGCACGTACGCCGTGAAAGACGACGGGAAGTCGTGCGCGGTGATCCTTTCCGACGGAAGCGAGGAGTCGTGTGAGAACGCGACGGAACCGGCTTCCTTCTCTCGCGTTCTGGACGAGGAGGACCCCGAGAAGACGTGCTACCTCAACGTCTCCCTTCCTTTAAAGAAGAGGGCTTGGTTGTGGCAGTGCACTGCGGTCGTCAACTCCACTCATCTCATCTCCAACAATTCTATCGTGAAATACCTCAAAGAAAACGGTGAGTCTTGGCCGTTCGAACGACTGCATCCGCAATCGCGAGGTTCGCCAGAGCGTGAAGCCGATAGTGCCTGGATGTCCTTGCGAACGTCGAACGTCGCCGTTCGTGCGCGGCGTAAGCTCTCAGAGTGGCTCTTGGCTAAATGGAGCTGCCTGTTGCCTCTGTTTCTTAAGCATTTCTCATACCGAAGGATTCCTTCCATCTGCACTTTGAACATAACTGAATTTATTTCCCGAAGAAATAAGCAATAAATGCATGTAACAGTTCAGGTCATTTAGACCGAGTCCGGCTCGGAAAAAACGAATAGAGAACGTAAGCAACGTTGCATCAAGACACGGTCGAGATAGGCTACCATGGGAGGGAGAACGTTATGGAGCAGTGGCGGCTCGTGGCTTATGCTTTAGGGTAGACCAGTGACGTAGTCGAGGAATTGGGGCTGTCCTGGCTTCCATCTCTCCCCCATAGCATAAATACGGTTTTTTTGGCCCTCATAGAACTTCATTGGTTCTCCGAAATATGAGACTCTCGATACACCACTGGGTTAAGCACAGGATGCCATATGTGTGATTAGCGGCGTAGCGTCGGGGGGCACGTGCCCCCCACTTTTCAAGAAAAGAAGCCAAAAGAAGAATGAAAACACCCATGAAATGCATAACAGTGTCTCCTAGATCCGGTGCCCCCCCCCCTCTCCACCAGGGACGTAGCCAGGAACTATTTTCAAGCATGTCTTGTGCAGCTCTTTCTAGCGCATGATATGATGATAACGCCGAGGAAGGTGAGTGGTTGGGAGAAATTAGGAAAATTTCGAAAGCCCTTTTGCATACATTCTTGGAGGACTCTATTTTCTCATTCTATTACAATACCTCTTTCTTCCCGCACCGTTTTTAGACGCGAGGAGATATCGGTATCGCCCTTCAGATAGATGGTTGGATGAAAAAATCCAATCGATGAATTTAAAATTCTTCAAACCAAGAGTTGAGCTTTGAATTTCGGGTTTGGCAGCTGTGGTACCATATCCAAGCATACGAGGTCTGATAAAAAATTTTCAGTACTTTCTTGTTAAAAAATAAACCGCTTTAGGTAGGGGGCTAAGACTAGTGTAGGTGGGAGAACGGGGGGGAGTAACCGCACGCACGATGAAACCTCCTTTGCGCTAGGATTAACCAGTCGCGAATCACGAGTGTGGAAATTCGGTCGTCTCTGTGCTCTTCGTCGAATTTTCGATCATGCATCATGATCCTGATGCATCATGATTTTGTCCCACAAGGCCAGACAGTTAACCAGGCTTACTATTAATACAAAGATACGAGCTGACCCGTCTGCGAGAAAAAATTAGGAGAAATGGTCCCCAACTTTTCCAAAATGAAGCCTGGTTTTTGCATCACGACAATGCTCCAGCCCACACTGCTCTCACAAATCGAGAGTTTTTGGCTAAAAAAAATTCCTGTGTTGCCCCACCCTCCCTATTCACCGGACCTGGCTCCGTGTGACATTTTCCTGTTCCCCAATGTTAAATTTCACCTGAAAGGAAAAAGATTTGAAGACATTGCAAGTATCAAGGAAAATACGACGAGGCAGTTTAAGAGTCTTACACTCCAGGACTTCCAGCACTTTTTGTGCGTTCCCGTTTTCCAAAAATAAAATGTCGTTTTTACGGAAGAGCGAGCAGTGCGAAACCGACTACCTTCCATAAGCCATCATTACATTTCATTGAAAACGAATACAAATATTCGTTTTCGGTTGTTATGCAAAATAATGAACTACGCAGTAAAATTGTAAGAGGCATTCTTGGGGATATTAGGGGACCGATTAAAATTCGATTAATCTCGACAAATTTTGTAAATCGTGATTAATATTTTAATTGATTAATCGGTCTATTAATCTAATGAATTGACAGCCCTAATTTTTTTAATCGTAAAGCCTCGATGAATGTCAAATAGCAAATGAAAGCCTGTACGTGCAGAGACGGTTGTGGAGACTGGACTGGTATCTTCCCATGCGAGCGTAGTCCTTGTTCCTGTCATTCTTATCCCCTCAAGGTGATAATTTCATTCGGAATACCACTCTAAAGCACGGGGGCTGTTAGTACGTAGTTAGACTACCGGCTTGAGGGGCCAATCCCCTCTCCTGGGAGTGCGTGATGTGGAAGCAGAAAATGATGAAACGCTGTATAAGTTAAGAGTGATCATATTAAAAAAAAGTGTAATGGGAGTACAAGTCTCTTCAGTTGTGTATGTGAAACTTTTCACAACCCCACCCCCGCAGAGGTTGTTGAGCCGGCTCCAAGACTAGGTCTTCGTTTGGGACATTGGAATTGTTCCAGGTGTTCCTCCATTGGTCCTCTAGGCTGCACGGTGTTCGAAGGAGAGCATCTGCAGTAACCTAGAACGGCTCCCTTTATGTATTTAAGACGAGGTGGTGGTAGGTTGTTGAGGTCCGCATGGATGAGCAGGTCTTGGTTGGCGCAACGGTGATATTCCCATGACGCCGCAGCTTCCCGGCGGAGAGATGGAGGCGCGATGTTTATTAGCACCAGGAGCCATGGTAGTGGCGTGGACGTGAGGGTTCCGGTCATGATCCTCATGGTTGAGTTCAACTGTTCGTCGACCGCGTTCAGGTGTGCGCTCGAAAGCCATGCTGGGCAGTAATACTCGGCGGTCGAGTACACTATTTACTGACTCTCACAAGGAAGCCCAAATACTCGTATTATTCTGATTGAAGGCATATTGAGACGTTGTCATATAAAAAGTTCAAAATGACGTAAAAATTACTTAAATTCACTGTATCTCTCGGTGCTCTCTTTCTTGCCTGGTCCAGGTTAGGTCCGGCCTAACATGCCTGCCCCAAAGAGCCGTCACTGCTAAGGAGACTCGGTATCGGTACTGATATAGATTTTCAATATGAGGTTACCAAATAGGAGGCAGTTCGTGCCCGTTTTGCACTCCAGCACGTCTCGAAAAGCCATTACCCCACTTAGAACCATTGTATTACATCCTAGCTTTTAACCCTTAAAGCGCGACGAACGGATGTATCCATTTGAGCAAGTCTGCGCTTTTTATGCATTCATTTGCTCTATGATACCATTGTATGATATCACGACCGTAGAGGCACTTTGGCATCAATGAAGAAAGAACCGGGAAAAGAATCGATAAGGTTAAGCAGCATTTTTTCGCTGCAAGCTTTGACGGTCGAAGGGGCGGGAATGAGACCGAAATGCTGCAAGCGAGTGAAGTTCGGTGGACATTTCAGTGTCGGGGAAGGACCTTCCAGTGACGAGAGATGGGAAAGCCGAGAGGGCGTCCGACCAGATCATCAGGGTGTCTTGGAGGCAGTCCGCCATCGGGGACTGCATATCGAAGTACACCATCGTGGCCCACCCGGCCATCAGCATCGAGGCGAGCTTCCAAGACGCAGAAGTGGAAGGGGACGACGAGACCCTCCGGGCATCCCTATCCGTAGTGGTGAGAGGCTTTCCCGTTGCGGTCCATCGGCGCGATCGAGACTCGTCGCATTTATAGATTTATTTGAGAGATGTGTGAAAGCCGGCACGGGGGCTCGAATCCAAGCAAACCGTCTCGCCGGTTCCGTTCCGATGAAATTGATTTCATTTTTGAAGGGGGCAAAGAGAGAAAACAAATGAACGGTCGGCCCAAGCAGCCGAAGAGAAAGAAGTGAGATTTCGTTAAAAAGAAAATTTATCGATTGAAAGCATACACACAGAAAATTCAGTGCCTCAGTTCGATGCATTTTTCTCGCGAAAAAATCTGTCCTCTATGTGATGCGTCTTTATCGCATCGAATTTTGGATGCGATAAAAACGCATCACATGGAGGACAAATTTTGGATGCGGTAAAAACGCATCACATGGAGGACAAATTTTGGATGCGGTAAAAACGCATCACATGGAGGACAAATTTTTTCTCTACCAAATTGCATTAATTTGATTCTGCGTGTATAGGACGATCGCCCACCTCCTATGGGACACTTATATTTTCCTCAACGAAGCAGCTGTCACTGCTTCAATCGCATATCATTTTAACTATAAAATATAAACATGCATAACACTCAATACGAATGGTGGTGTCGGGCACAGAGTTTAAATCAAAATCATCGATGAAACTGAAATATAATATTGGGCATCCATGGCGATCAAGTGCTAGGCCGGACCTTCAAAGGGTTCAGGAAATACGTCGTTTTCAGATTGAATTCGTACCCAGTGGCTGTATTTTGGCTGAAGAGTCAGGGGGCCAGGGCAGGAAAGTGGGGGTGCCCAACCCCATCAGAGCGATATCAGCGATATCATATTAATGTTTTTCACTTGAGTCAGACACTGTTTCAATTGACTTCGGCACTCATGCATGAGGAACGTCCCATGCACGTGTGTCCGAATCAAGGGAAAAGTTGTCTAACTCAAGTGAAAACATTATCGCCAAGGAGGCGCCAAGCTCTGTCTCATGGGTGCCCCGCCCCCGCCCCCGCCCCCCCCCCCCCCCCCCCCCCCCCCCGTAAAATACGCCACTGTTCGTACCCCATTCATCCCCAATACACACGAAATAGGGCACTTCCATCGATTGCAGATAGCGACACCGATAAGCGCGGTTATTTAAAACCATCTGATGAAGGATGTCCTCTGGAGTCTGAGCTTTCTTTTTGTTTCCTTCTACCCGGGGGGGGGGGGGTGGTACTATGAATTCAATCCGAAAATAATTTGCGGGTGCACTAATTGATTTAAGATGATAGGCTACAAATACTGGTATTCTTTAACGTTAGACAAACCTATTGTGGGAATATAGTGGCTTTTGAACTTAGAGCCCGAATGCGATATGTGTTGCACCACCAACGCACCAAACGGAATACAAACAACGTATGAAACTGGACTCGAAGAATGAAGTAAGCGGTTACATGGGAATCCCTTCGAGACGCACTCGCCACTCGCACGGGTCGGAGGGAAGGTGAAGTGGCGAACAGGCCATGCACTCAGGTGGTTGCCTGTGAATCCCTTGTCAATGCATAGCCCCGAGGGTTCAGGGGGGGAGGGAGAGGGGGAAGGCTTCCTCGGCACGAAGTGGAATACGGAGGTTAACATGCGTCTAGACGATGCAAGGCAACTCAAACCACCCTCTCGACTCTGCTATCGACGCATTTTGGTTTTGCAAACGCCTTTCAGGCGACCCGGCACGGTTGGGAAGCCACAGATATAAATCGAAAATCCAGCTGATGTATTTTTCTCTTGAGAAAAAGAAATCGAAATGCGAAAATTGAGAGAAGTATATCGTCTCGATTCACCGATTTCTCTGAGTGTAGCTATTCTCGATTCAAAATACTAGGTATACACTCATCGCCAAAAAAGAGCGCCACCAAGGAGTTGAGCGATCTCGATGAAATTCGGTAAACAAATTCGAAACAGTGTGTCATAGAATTGATTAGAGTTTCAATGGTGTAATATGAATATTCACAAAGTAAACTTGCCAATCATCCCGCTTTAAGTAGGGACGAAGGGGTCGTAATAATCGCCCAAAAATACTTTATTATTGAAACGTGGAACGGGAACTCTTACAGATGGGTAGGAAAATCGAGGAAAGTTCAGAGGATGAGTGAATGCAGAGAAAACTTGCCGAACATCCGAGGAATGGAGGGAGAGGGCTCATGGATGCCGCCAGTTTTCTTTTCCCTTCAAGCCCCTTTGCTATTCGGTATTTGTTGGAGGTTCCACTGCAATCGCGAGGTGAAGTCTCTGAAGGCAATTTCAACAAGCGTTCATCGATGATGGTTAATTGGTATGCATGCATCAGCTTCATGGATCAGCCTGATGCATGCTAAGCATCCCAATCACCTTATTTTCCTACACATCTGTAAGAGTTCCCGTTCCACTTTCCATTCATAAAATCCTTTTGGGTGACCGTTTTCGGGCGATTAGTACAACTCCCTCGCCTCCGCTTAAATTGGGGTGCTTGCCAAATTTTCAATTTTCCAGCATTTCCAGCGGGAAATTTTGGAGTGGTAGATCTTTGCCTAGCCTAGTACTGCAGTGTCAGTTCCATCAATTAAATTCGATGAAACAAGGGACCATAAAATGCAGCTTTTAGTGTAACGTTCCTTTGAACTTCTTCCCAACTTGTTACATATTCTTGTGCCTTGTGAATTTCACAATTCCTCCAAAAGTACAGCTTTTTTCATCTTTATTTGGACATGGAAGAAACTGTCTTTCCTACTTCGGCTGCATTAGAGGGTGGAATATAATATTTATGTTGCTACTGGGAGCAAAGGTTTCTTGGTCAGCAAATGTTTTATACAAGAATTAAATCTAACAGCATCCAATACTGATTAAGGTGCATGTAAATTCTTTGACAGTTTGATTTTTAAGAAGCAATTTTTGCTAAACTGCACACTTCAAAAAGTCTTAGTAATGATGTGATGTGAGGATGTCTTCAGTAACAAGGTTTTCAGTTATCAGAGACACAAGGGGATTCATACCAATTTCTAATAACAGATTTCACCATCTTGGTAGGATATAAATTGGAGATCGTGCTCTCCAATCTAGAGTGGAATGGATCTGCAACACTGACGCCCTTTAGAAGTCTAAATGATGGACTACATCTCTACAGTTTATTTCTTCTTTCTTTCCTTTCCTTGTATTGATATTATACTGAACCCTAAGTTGCACCGCGCTCAGTTGTCGATGGACCATTTTACAAGTAATTATGGTAATTATCTGTTGCCTGTTCTTCAGGTATTTACAAACTTTCTAAATACATTTCCCCTTACTCCATAGTTTTTATCTTCCTCAGTAATATTCCATAGTCAACAGCATCAATACTTTATTTTTTTAATCTTTCAATATGATCACAAGATCATTTATCACAGTGACATTGAAGGAATTCTTCAAATTCTTGAATCACAAAAGTAACAAGAAGCAACAAGCAACAAAAAATCAAGCAAACTATAAAACTACACTACAGATACTATCCAATCCATGAACTCATGTTTAATATTCAACTGCCACCAAGAACATAAACATTAGAAAAACTGCAATGAGCAAGATGAGCAAGGCCTAGGCCCGAACAAAAAGGGAATTCCAAAACTCAGTTCAACCCATGGCCTCTATGGCCAGGACCCTCCCACCTGTAATTCAATGTCCACGGAGCACGTCTTTCCGAATCTAAAAGAAACTTGAAGAAACTGTGCCCATTTCTGCTACTGTTCGAGGCGTTTGGGACAGAACGCCCTGGCATCTCAATGCATAGTAGGAGGAACGGGACACTCAGCATGGACTAAAGATGGCTCCATCGCAGCCTATCATTGTGCCTATGGATCGTCCTTACCTGAGAGCTAGAGCGTCTTCGTTTTACCTTGCAGCTAAGGCCTCTCTAGAGACATTGCGCTTATTCGGGACTCTCAACACGGCTTTAGGAGGCGTCGAAATTGTCTCCCCAATTTGCTGGAATTTTACGATTGGGCGACGGTAGAGAGGGATAAGGGGAATCCCGTGTACATCGGCTATTTAGATTTCGCGAAAGGTTTCGATACAGTTCCTCACAAGAGGTTCCGGATTAAATTGGGAGGCCCACGGGATCCAGGGTAGGACGAGCGAGTGGATCTGGTTGACGGGAAGAGAGCAACGAGTGATGCTGAATGGGGAAACGTCGGAGGTCGACTCCGACCTCCTTCGGCAAGCGGTGTCCCTCAAGGTTCGGTCCTTGGGCCGCTTCTGTTTTTGGTCTACATAAACGATTTGGATCTCGGCGTAGAGGGTAAGATAAGTAAATTTGCCGACGACACTAAGATAGGTTTTACCATAAGGGGGGAGGTGGATAGGGCTAGAGCCGAGCGAGATTTAAGTCTTTTGGACGAGTGGAGCAAGAAATGGCTAATGAGGTTTAATAAAAGTAAGTGTAAAGTTCTCCACGTCGGTCGAAATAATGGAAGGTCTCTCGACACGTTCGGCGAGGTTAAAATGGGGGAGGCAAACGGAGAAAGAGATTTAGGAGTTTCTATCGACGATGACCTCAAGTTACCTAGCACCTCACTAGCACTTGCAGATATCGAAATGAGTGTAATCGCCTCTTGATGTCACTAACAACTAGAGCTGTACCGATGTATCGGCTAACACCGATATCGGCCTATGGCAACAGTGCCGGTGCCGGTGCCCAAAGGACGAGCAAAGAAAAAAAAAAATTAGGTGAGGGTGTGAACGCGCCTCGGCGGCCTTCCTACCTCACTTCTGCCACTCTGGCCATCCTCTCCCAGGTAAAAATACCGATCGGATTTGTTACAGCCGTATTATAGGGAACGGCGGAGGAAAGCAGTGGTAAAGGACGGGATATCATTGCATCGCCATTTAGAGTCAAGAGTCAAGATAGTGACATCAAGAGGCGATTTCGCCCATTTCGATATCACGTGTCGAGGGTTCCTTAATTTTAGGGTAGGCCTAACCCTCTTGCGCCAACAATTCGCCCTTATTTGTAGGCTTCCAAAATTGGATGCAATATTCCAACTGAGGTCTTTTCAGGGCCACAAGAATGATTAAGGAGGTTAGGGGACTTCCGTACGACAAGCGTTTAGAAGTGTTGGGACTTTACTCACTCGGGAGAAGGTTAAGGAGGGGCGATATCATCCAGACATTCAAGATAATTAAAGGAACAGATAATGTCGAGTGTAGTAGGTGGGCGCATTCAGTTGTGACCCGGGCCATGACTCGAGGGTCTCAGTTCAACGCTTGCATTGAGGCTTCAAAATAAATTTTCCTCCATATTGACACTTCTTGTCAATGTCATCAATCCTGGGTATAATAGTTTTTGAAAAGCGCTGCACCTGCCAAGAATCATGAACCTCGAGTCATGACCCGGGTCACAATGAATTCGCCCAGTGATGCCTAACGATGACTTCGTGGTTGCATCGGGTGTATCAAAAAGCATTAGTACACGGGAGGGCTACTATTATCCGGTATGGTGGTTCCTCTTGTTAAGAAGGGGGATTCGAGGGAGTGTACCGATCATAGTGCAATCACTCACCTCAGCTCACCTGGTGAAGTGTTCGCGAAAGTGCCGGGAGAGAGAGAGGGGCAACGATCGGAGAAGCCATCTGAGATAAACGGTGTGGCTGAACGAAGGACGCAACGACTCTCACCGACTCCACACACTACCAGCTTCTCGAGAGGCGCTTAGAGCACACCGATGAGATTTAAAGGGTCTTTCAAGCAATTCGCTGCAAAATGTAAGGCAATCTATGAAACGAAACACAAAAAGTGGAGGATTATAAAATACCTCCTTCTACAAAGGACCGACGATGTTTCTTAGAACGAACCAGAGCCTTTAGGAATTTTCACGAAAAGAAACCGCAAAGGTTAAGGTCCGGTAATATTGTCTCCACTTGGCCCTCTTTATGAGCTTGTTGCTTAACTTGGAAACTTCATTTTTCGTATTCGGGCGGTTTCCGAATCGCGAAGTGAACATATCAGGCATTGCATAATGAATGAGTTTTCATTTTCCACATATAGAAGGCCATTCAGTGAATGTTATTAATCTGATTGATTCGGACGAGAGAAGTGCTTTTGCAGAAATCCCATTGAACTTATACTAAGGTACCCGCTTTATCGGAACACTATTAATCTGTTGCTTCCTTTCATACGGACGAGTTCTCCGGTCCCCTGGGCCATTCTTCCCGCTAATTAAGGCTTCCAAGCACAATGGAACAGAGAAAAAAGTTTCCCAGACTCTCTAAACCAGCGAATTAGAAGGAAAAAAAAAAAGAAATCCCCCTCGGTCCCTCTAGATTTCCCGGAATGGGGATTATTCTCGCCATCCAGATTCTCCTTCCGGCGGCCTCTTTCTTCTATTGTCATTCTCATCCTCGTGATGGAAGCCTCAATAAGTTTACCTTCTTCTCCCCGCACGAGTTCTAGGCGAGACACTGGATAAGTTTTTTTTTTTTTTTTTTTGGGGGGGGGGGGGGGGGGATT
>CAJPEV010000324.1:62924-140118 GCA_905338385.1 Darwinula stevensoni | reverse complement strand
AAGCTGAAAATAAAGTCGGTCATAGTTGCTCTAAGTGTCCCCAAGACTCCTTAACGTCCTCTCCTTGCATTCTCATTCGCAACCAAGATAGGTCATCGCAGTTACGAGAAGGGCCCAGGGTTTTTACGTAGACTCCTTCCTCCTTCCTCCTCCCTCTCTATGAACCTTCCCCTTCATTCGACCTCGCATTCCTCTCCTTTCTCTCTTTCCTCTCTTTTCCTTCGACCCCCTTGCCCATCAATCCTCCTTTCCCCTTTTCACTTCCCCCTTCCCTCTGTTTTCCTTGTCAGCCATTATCACGGAAGAGATACTATCGGCTGGAACAACTTTTCCTTGGTGAGATGCTTAGTTCTTCGGTTGGAGAAGAAAAAGTTAGCACGTGAGAGTCTGTAATGATACTTGAGAAGAGAACAGCGAAGGAATCTAACGTATCGAACAGAATAGAATGTCGAATGAATAGGCTTCAGACTCACGAAGGGCATTTTTTTAAACATAAGGTTATTTGTGTACTCGTGTCCGTCAGCCCGGGTATTATATCTTTTATCCTTCAGATTAGATACATGCATGAAAACTCCGGAAGAAATGTCCTGAAGATTATGAAATAAATTTACTATCATATCGCCACTCGGGGGATTTCCTTTGCAGCCGCAAGCATCGCTGGCTGCCCGCTGTCAGCCGCATTCATCAACGGCCTCCCAGTGTCGCGTCCAGCGCTATTGCTGGCCTTGTCCTTCGGTTCTTCTCTGTCTAGAGAGGACGGGAAAACTTGTGAGCAGTCAGCGTTTGAACGAGTCAGTCGCCCCTTGATATCGCTATTGGCGGCACTAGAGATGCACCGAAAATGTGAACAATTTTGTCATTTTCATAGCTGAAGTGGTCGCATATGTAGGCCTACACAGAGCACGAAACTACGTCTGCAGTATAAGTTTTCCCTCGTCTAATGACGGTTTACAAGCCATTAACAAAAATGGTGTGGTGCAGAGAGCATCGTTTTATTTGAATCGATTTAGTTTTAATGCGGTTCTCAGAAATCTAACCTGATGATAACCGCATCATTTTCTGATGGCTGTTTCAAAATACAACGATGTTTGAAGAGACTGTTTGTGTTTACACACAGAAACACTCTTTCTAAGCGGCGATTTGCATGTAGAGTTTCTTGGGTAAACCTCCTCCGCTTGACAATTTTTACGAGGTTGGGAAAAAGAGGGGCCTTTACGGACTCCACGTTGCAGTCTGGATATCTCTTCACGATTAGACTTCATTGGCAACATTGACGATGGGCAGGTCTAGGGTTTAGACACCTTGGAAGTCTGAACTTAGATGTTTTTCTTGGATTTGACGCAATCCAAACGCATGTTGCCTTTCTCAGGGTGGTGCCTTCATTAAAATGTGTGGTTTTTTTTCTGAGGAACATCGACATCTCCCAAAATTTATTGCTAGTTGGGATAGATTCCTCAAGCGATGCTCTCATCCCTTGAGTTTAATGAGCCACGTTAAACAAATTTGACCTTTTAGACAAGGGGAAGTCACCGAAGGCGAGCAAAGAAGGTCAGGAGACTACAATGCTCTTTCACTGGCGTAATTTAGCACTTTTTGGAATGGGCAGCAAGTCTATTCTCAAGAATATATATTCATTTTGCGTATCCTGGAATATAACTCCACTCAAAGAGTATCTACAGGGAAGAATACCAAGATCGATATTGTTGCTGCAATGAAGATCCTAATTACTTTTGCCATCACATATTTTCGTTCACCTTATCTTATTTTGGGTATATGAAAGAAAAAAAAATATGGTTCTGTCTGAGTGGATTCAATTCAAATAGGCCTATTAAACTTTTATTTGATTTTCTGTACAAAAGAAGCAGGCACGGGGATCGTATCGAAGTGAAATAAGCAAAAAATGAATGTTTGAATCAATCTTCTTTAAATGATTGTTATGCTGAGAAACAGTTAAACTTAACCTTTCATCATTTCATTCAGAGGTCCTGATTCTTTTAATTTTTAAAATTAGGTGTATGTTATCGAGTAAGGAAGTCCGCAGATGTGCAAGGGTGTCGGTTATACCTTGCTGCCCGAAATGTGTGCGGTTACCAAGGAGACGTTGAGAACTACTGCTTTAGTATCTTGGGCAGCGATATTAAAAGTGCGGCCCAGTTTCTATAGCAATGTAGAATGTTTTTTCAATGGTGTCCACTTCAGGTTGTCCATGTGGTCCTCACTTCAAAAAGTTTGAGGACCATTACTTTAAGGAAATTAAGCCGTGAGTAGCGATACTTATGTTTATTTCATAATTCTTCATCTTATTTTTAAAATTTTAAATCAAAAAATTTTTTTTTTTAGGAATACGCCCGATAACGCATCCTCTGTCTCATAGGTAAGGTGATAGATTCATTGGGTAAATCCGAAGATGGGTGGTCACGTTGAATCCCGCAGAATGTCCTTAATGATGGCTTCTTCCGGATTTAGGAAGTTTTTATTTCATATTTTGCTTTGTCAACTCCAATTCATCAAAAGTGTAATGTACTGTATATGTACAGTACATCAGAACCATATTTATTTATATTATATTTGGGATCCATGCGGACTCCAGCTTTGCCAGCAGAGGGTTCAGAGGGCGATGAAGTATTTTACAATGAACGGAAGCACAGGGACACACAACCGGTCAGTAGGGGGAGTTTTAATAAACTGACCGGTTGTGTATTTTTATGCTGCATGAAAGGATGTGAAGGTACACCTTACATGAGAGAAGTGACATTAGGTCTACGGAGCCCATGTTGAAGGTGGTACATATTCACTTGGAAATCACTGCACTGCACTGCAAGTGATTTTTTAAAAACCCTTTCCAACCAGGTCGAGCCGGACCTTAGAAGCCTCCACTTCCGCCGGTTTAAGTCTAAAATTTTCAGATGACCATCAGCCGCGTAGGACTCTACCAGGTAGATGTACAACAAATGGCTGCTGCCAGTGTAAGGGAAGTCGTGGGTGCTCGCGTAGGTAGGCTAATAATTTGCTTGCCCCTCGGGGTGGCCTAAACTATGCTTAGGCCATGGTTTTGATAGTCCTGATAGCCAGAAGGCTCAGATTCATGTGAAGGCCTCTAGTTCGCCAAGAGCCTATCTTCAGAGGCTTGGTATGAAGTTTAAACGTTTAGGCTCAGGCCCGCAATCTATCATGGGTCCAACTTTTGAGATTGGAGAGTAACCATAGGGCTGGCAGGCTTATGCTTTTCAGACTCTTATGAACACTCAACCTTAATACCGGACGCTGTAATGAGCGAATATGTCTCAGGATGTTCCAACCTGAACATTGAACCTTGATATATTTAAAAGCTATCGTATGTAGCTAGGCCTCGCGGCCTAGGCATACTTTTAGTATTTTTACACTTTGAATTTGAATTTCATTGCTCTCCATGGTGGATCTTAGATTTCCTGCAATGCAATACATCTGTCATCAATATGGTCAATGGGAACATATTATGAGTAGATGCTTATACCTTTACAATTCAGGGCAAACGGACCCATCAAATTCATGATCACAGTCAATTTAAACTAAGGTGTGGGACACATACTCATGCTAACAGCAGCGAATCAACTGCAAATGCAAGAGAGAGTTGGAATTTGGTGTATGAGTTCAAATTTTCATAAGTTTCCACTAGCAGATGTTGGAATTCTGAGAGTGTATGTATGAGGATTAACAGAAGTATATTTCTAATGTCATTAACCCTTCCATTACTGAGGGGGATCCTGGTGGTATCCCATGTCAAACTTTTCAATAAATTTCTACCTTTGTAGAAGATTAATTTATGCTGTTTTCTATCTGAGTGTGTGGGATTTTGATCTTGGCTGCACCAAAGTGATTTATTTTTACATTAATATTAGGATGGGGTACTTCAACTCCCCCCTCAGTAAAAGGTGATCATTGAAGACCTCAGTAACAGAAGGGTTAAGAAGGTAAGTGTTCCATGTCTTGCATCATCAGGATCATGATTAATTATCTATGATCTCAAGAAAAAATGAGCTGACTGATGAGAGAAAGAATTAAAGGTGCTGGAGTTAGCAATCTCCCTATGTGTGATGTGATGCTAAGCTAGAATTTTACAAATCTTATCTTTATTTTATCTTTAGCCTTGGCTTCAAGAAGGAAGAGAATATGCTTTTGAAGTAGAAGGATTTGAGAGCTATAGGGGGAAGGGTAAAGTCCTCAGGCAATGATGCCACCACATAGATGAGAAGAAACAAGAGCATGATATATATATATGTTTTTAAGATCAATGAAATAGGATACAGTGATAGAGACAGCAGGAACACTTGTGATATGGAAACAAATTTATTGTACTTCATGATTCCATAAAATATTGGAGTCAATCTAAACTGCAGGGTAATCATTGGGGAGAAGGTCAAGGTAAGACCCAAGTTAGGTTAATTGGCCTTGAGGTAGATTCAGAAATAGGTGAAGAGGTCATTGATAGAAATGGGAAAAGTAAAGGACCAAGAACTAGAATGACCATCTCTCCCAAAATTTCTGGGATACTCCAATAGCAATTTTGTAGGACTGCACTCCAGTCAAGGAAAGGTGTCCATTACACCAAGGACTGATTCTTGGGATACATTCACTGAATATCAATAGGTTCAGAGATAAGCATTTGGCAACAGTGATCTGAGTGTTGCACACTGGGGTATCCCACCCTTTTCTAAGTATTTGAAACTGAAAACTTTTTTACTATTTGTGATAGATTGATGAAATAATATATAAAAAATGTAGCTGAATATTTATACTATTGTTGATTTATTCCATGTTCCATATGATCACTAGTTTGTCTGTAAAACTTTCTCAAATTCAGGGTTAAAATCTCCACCGTTGAATGACACACTGCAATTCTAATGTGCTGGCAAGTCCTCTTGATGCATGCATTTTCCTGGAGATTCTTGGTTTCTTGAAAAACGAACTCCTTCACATGTCCAAGAGAAAAAGTCCATAGAGTTGATCTGAGGAATGTGGTGACCTACTGCTGATGGCTAGGGAATCATCTTGACAGCTTGATCTCCAAGTGCATAATGCAGAAAACCTTGTATAACATTTGCAGTATAGGATATATCAATATATCTCATCATCCTGCATATATGAAGGAGATGTACTATGCATATAGAATGTGTTGTGATTGAATTCTATCGTGACACATTCAGATAGTATGCCAAGTCAAGACTATTCCTGGACAATACTGGCACCACTTGGCCTCCACATTCCCCAGACCTGAACCCCTGGGAGTTTTTTTCTGATGATATGTGAAGGAACGTGTCTTCTGAGAAACATTTAGGCACCTTGAGTAAATGAACATATTATTTCAAAGGGATCTGTGACACATCATACTTTAAACTTGCTTGCAAATGGTGGAGAATTTCAGCCTGTGTTTGAGTAAGGTGCATCAGGAAAATGATGCTATACAGAATGTATCATGAGTCGATAAGGAAGTAGTACATGTTTGGCAATATTTTATTCTCATTTCATCAACTTATCATAATAGATGAAGAGTCATCACACTTTCCAAGTTCTTGGAGTTTGCTGAGAAATCCTTTACTTCATGGGTTTGACAAAAACCAGGCATCTGCTATCCTTGAAAAGTCACAGAATATTCCCAAAACTGGTTGGTTAGAATTAAGAAAATGATATTGGTGTTGGAGTAAGATAAGTAGGGCATCCTGGATTGATTAACTTCACTGGAAATTGAAAGCTGCAGAGAAAAGAAATAGATTCAATCAATAATCAATAAATCAATGAATTAAATTTAAAAATCCAATATTTTCCCCAATGCCCTTCTAAAGGCATTGGAGAGAATATTGGAGAAAAAAACATTCTTGGGTGGTAGTTTGAAATTGCATCCTGAGCTGCTTCTTTATGAACTTTAAGTTTGCTTGTTCTAAGATGGAGAAGAGGAAAATAAACACAATGAAGAATGTTTCAAGGCATTTAGGTTGCTTTGAAGCAGCATAACATTAGTGTTTGTCTTGATGTGACAATAGATCTTGATACCTTCAATAAAGGCAAGAATGGGAGATTCCACTGCCAAGGGAGGATTGCTAATATGAGCTAAGAAGAAATCATACCAAAGAATTGATATCTGGGGACACCACCTGTGAAAATAGTTTTTGTTATCTCAGGGATAACAGGAACAAATGCAAGATAACCTTGCCTCTCATCTAAGTTATATTCTGCCACAAAGAAATGATGGAATACAGGTGAATTTTGGTGAATCCCGAGACATGAGTTTGGAAACAAGTATATTATTAATTTAAAAAATCTTTATATGAAGGTTTTGACAAATTCAAAATTATGTTGACTGGATGGTAGCTGTTCTATGCTGCTGCCCTTTGCTTGGTATTTTTGAGTTGGTGAAGCTGAGTAGATCTCTTGTTCTTAATATAGCACCAAGTATCTTTTGAAACACTGCATTTTTGGCAGACAGCATAGTATCAAATAGGAAATTCTTTGCATTGGACTTCTTCAGCTGGGATCTATTGTACAGGGTGATTGTAAAGAAAGTTCCCCTGTTCAAAGAATCAGATCTTTTAAATGGTTTGATGCATGATTGTGAAAATTAATACGAATGCTACAGGGGCCACGGGGAAGACAATACAGTATGTGTCGTGTGTTGTCCACTAAAGTGAAAAAATGGTCCACTTACCATTTCTTAACCTTTTAACCTTTTCAGCTTTCACAGTTGGAAAATAGTGCTACTTAGATTAAGCATAGCATACTGGAATAATTTTCTTTATCATTCTAACAATATGAATTTCTGGAGAGGGTTCATAAAAGATTTCATTTGTTCAACCAATATCTAGGGGAATAGAAAGATTTGTATATAGATGCTGAAATGCCACCTTCTCAAAAACTTTAAATATTTCTCTCCCCACTTTTGTACAGGTATTCATATTTCTCCATCATGGATGATGATGATGATCGAGAAACTACTTGTGGCCTATGTCATCGTAGGTATTCAAGGCCAAGAGTTTTGTCGTGCCTTCACAGTTTTTGTGAGCAATGCATTGAATTTCATGCCGAACCAGAATCAAGTGGAGATAGGTCCATCACTTGCCCCAGATGTCAAGAGAGGACTATTGTGAGTAATATGCACATTTCTACTTTTTCAGCTGAAAAAACTGACATATCAAAACATATATAAGTTCTATGGAAAAAAAAAGACCCAAGAGCACATTTTTCTTTTTCCTTGATTTCTTGGATGCAATCATCCTAGAGAATAAGATTGACTTGTAGCATATGACAGGTAGCAATTCTACTAATTTAAGAATAGTAGTAACAGCCAATTCGACTCACCACCATGCTTTGTGGGATACTTTCATTAGAATCACAAGTCATACTGCCCCTATTGTTTTGGATGAGGACCAGTCTCTTTTTTTTTTTTTTTCTTGGGTGTTCCTGTGCATAGCCCCAGTATCTTTTGCTCTACCATGATGCCTATTATTATTTTAAAGGAGATTCCATACCCCTTAATTCATAGAAAAATTTGCTAAGGAGTCTGGAACATTAAGTGCCAAGGTACCACATCATTTGTACTAGGGAACTGGTAACCCAGGAGCAAATGCACTCCCGTAGGAACTTTTCTCAAATATTTGATATTGCCTTCAAGAACTTCCATACATGCATGCTTGGATAGAGCTCCTGACCTGGTGAGGACATCACAAAAGTATGGTGTGATTTGTTTTGAGATGTACTTAGTTACTCTTATTCATTGACCTCTACTATAAGTTAATTGAGCTTCCTCCAGATATGTGCCACCATGAATGAAAGAGAGAGACTGTATTATTTCCTAATTTTTTAGATTCAATGATCAGATCTAGCCTAGACACATGGTTACAAAATGAGGATCAGCCAAAGTGCCTCTGGCATGAGCAAGAGTCATTATCATTTATTACATCCCCATATCTCTTGATAGTGGGCCAAAGAAAGTAGCAGCTAAAAGTTTGTCTGTCTAGGTAATGTCAGCCTGTTGAGCCATACTCTACTGTGAGTGATGTTCACATTTGACCTGCTTGTGAGCCTGTACATATCCTGTAGTTCATTCCAAAATCCAAGGTTCTAGCCAAAATATTTCTTAAATTGGGTGAGCCCCTCCATGGATCAATCCCCCCACCTCTTATTCTTTCCCTTCCAGCTTTAGCAGAAATGAAAAGCAGAATTGTACTGAGACATTTATATGGAGGCAATGTCACATCTTGGGTTGTCCACTCAATTGTTGCTTAACTGCTTAAAGAATTAAAAGAAATATCTAGCTTCTGCATCCTATAATATTTTAATAATCATTCTTTGAGTGTACCAAAAATTCCCCAATTTCGGTGGCAATCTCACTCCTCGCCAGATCCGGAAATCCGGAACAGGGGGACTATGATAACATACATAGTCTGGAAGGGCTTGATCCAGGGAGGTTGCTGGTGTATAGTTTACTCTGTTTTGAGCAGTCCTTCCTACTTTTCTGCCCACCGGAAGTTGACCCATCTTACCACCACGGTCATGCCTATTGACAGTTATTGGATTGGCTGCGCTTTGACCTTTCGACTTGACTCGAAGAGCTCTGGGCCAATCTGCACTGCTTCCGGGGGTAGTTTGCTACTCATCCTTCCCTATCTTCCACATTCCACCTTTGTCTCGCGATCCTAGCAAGTATCTTCTAGCGACAAGTCATGACTCGTGACCTTTTTGGCTTCTTGAGCATCTCTGCTTCACATTCAAACGATTCCAGGACGTTCTGCCCGCCAAAACGCTTTTTTTTTCCTGTTCCAGTATTTCTATACGATGGCACTGTAGAAAGCAGGACGCCTTCATCTTTATTTTCTTCCATCATGTTGTGATTCTTGCCCTTTCTGCACTTATTGAGCATCTCCGTTCTCATTAGGACGGTTCCAGGAATGGTTCAAAACACTTCCTTCCTCACGGTCATCGAAGTAGAGAGCGATCCACTCGCTACGTCGTTGACCGTGTGCTCTCTAAACAATTGGAGATGTCGAGCAGGAGTAGGTCCAGCAACAAAGGCGAACTCTGTCGTCGCGCCTACTGTGAAGGCCATGACCAAGTCCACTGTGTTGTAAAACTTTCTGCCTTTTTATCCCCGAGAGCGATGACCAAATCTCTAGAAGGGAAAGACCACCGTTAGATTCCCCATATCGCAATGCCTATTCTGTCAAAGTTTCAGGTTTGTAGAGAAATTTCCGGATCTGTCTTCAGTCCGGGGTGCCACCAAGCGTGGTACACTTGGCTCAGAGAACGGTTGTTAAAACTACCGGTGCAGGGCGTGCTTTGTTGGACTGGTGGAAAATCTTGATGCGTCCATTTCACCAGTCAGAGCAGTGTGGAATGGGTAGACCAGAAAATTGGCAGGTAGAGGGAGTGTCTCATAAGTGTTGGAGGAAGAAAATGCAGCAGGGAGGGGGATGGAAGGAGGAAGAGGGGAAGAAGGTCTTGCTTGACGGCAATCCTGTGTGCCCTTTTTTTTCTTTCTCTTCTCCAACCTAATTATTGACATTTTTTCTTCCACCGATCTGCAGTCCCCGAATCTGCCTCTGCCCCTTGTTCTGAGGTCGTTGCCACATCCCGCTCATTCCCGAGAAATCGGCGAGAAAAGAGTGGAGATAAGGAGAAAAAAAGGAGACACGTGCCTGGGAACATTTCACGTAAAAAAAATATCCTACCCTCGCAGCTCAATCCGGTTTGCCTTCTGCACGAGTGACATCCACCTGCAGTCTGAATTCCCCAGAAAAGCTGGAGATGGGAGGAGAAAAACAACTTCATTTTCGATAGAGGGAAACCTAGAATGTTCGGGTCCGTGGTTCTTCGCAAGTGAAAAACAGGAAATTCTCTATCCGTTCCATGTTTTACTGTTCCTGAGAAATCGGATATTTCATATCTCCACACTTTCCTACGTGGAGAAACCCGCACCGTCTGGTGTCTTGCTACCTTAATCCTCATTGTCATTCATGACGTTCGCGAGCTGCCCTATTGTACACATGTCCTCAACTGCCCGACCCAGTGCATAGAAACCTTTCCCATATTACAGTAACTGTGCTTCTCTTGGCAGTTATACATTATTTCAGTTGCCGTCGGGTGAGGATTTGCTTAAGGGGAAAGACTGCTTACTCCAAGGTCAGTACTGTTTTTCTCTAAGTGGCTGTGCGTTAAATCGGGCGGCGAATTTTTGAAGTGAGTGGCAATGGGAAAAGAGTCATACCTGGGTGAACCGTTGAGTTAAAAGGTCTGGTCAAACCCTGCTTTCCATCTGCATTACAACTGCATTAATATCTACTTTAAAACGTAAAAACAGTCTCACAGGCCAAAAGTCATCATCACAGTGCTTGAAATCTTTCGAAGATCTTTCAAAGTTTGAGGCTGCCCCGTCTTGCCTGTATCAGTTGTCATAGGAATTGCAACCCATTTTTTGGCAGCTTCAGAGTGTTTGCCCGAAGAACATCAAGATGGAGAGCAAAGAAAGTAATATTAGTCTTTCATTGTAGACGGAGCAAGAGGCAAGAATCTCTAATAGGCAAGAACTCAAAGATCGGGCATTTTTCAATTGTAAAACGTTAACGGATGAAGAATGTCAATTAAGCCCAGCAAAAGCAGACTTAAAGCATCAAGATCTTAATTTCAGTTCCAAATCAAAATGTATCAAGTGCAAGCTCCCTATTAGAACTATATCCCATTGTTTAAGTACATTTGCGTTATAGTAATTGCCTAATTTAATGCATTTTTTCCTTAAAGCAATTCCTTTTATTTCTGTTCAAATTTTCATTTGGAGTGATTTTGGTATGATGGATGTGTCTATTTTTTTAAATTGTAGGACCTTTTTGCTAAACAGAGGTGTCACTACATGAGGCTTAAATCCTGTACTGAATATGGAGTTTCCTTAGTCCTGGAAACCCATTAGGGTTTCAATAAGCCTGGAGTTGTGCTACCCTCTGTTTAACAAATAGGTCCATCATCTCCAAAACTTGCATATTTCCAGGCCATTGAATATTTTACTCAGGAAAGGTAATTTACAGGGTTGCAAGTTTCTTTTAATGCAAAAACTTCAACTAATGGTAAATGATAATGACTGGCAAATTGTGCTGAGAAAGGGAGTGTATGATTGGAAATCTGGGTTAGTACTGTATTACATGATAGGAAATTACCTTTATCTCTTCAATGTTCCATGTTGACAGATTCATATGAAAGTTATTTTGATTTTAATGAAAAAATATTTAAATCTCCTTTGAAGCAAAAGCCAAGCTCTTATACAATTACTAAAAATTCCTGTTATCCCTATTTCTTTTTCAATAGCCTTGTAGATGGGGGTTGGTAATTAGAATGATGTTGAAGGAAATGATCTTTTCTGTACATGACTGCATATATATTACTTTGATATGCATTGAAGTTATGAAGTAAGTAGCCTCAAGCTATGACCTCCTATACATTTGAAGCTTCACATATTGTTCCACCCTCACAGTAGACCATAGGGGAGCATAATTTTCCTCCAGATAAAGATTTTAGAGTAGTCCAGCCCTGTAATGGCAACTTCTCATTCCAAAGGTATTCCAAACCTTATGATGTACTCTAAAGGTCCTTATGAGCTTAAATTTGGCATTGACACAAGAATAATCTATACTCTGCTTGATGAAATCTCAGTATATCCTGGATGAATTCTTGCTATTTCAAAAATATTCCATCTCAAGATATGTATAGGCATGTGTGGGACTAAAGTCCCAGAGGGTCCATTTCTGTTAGAAGATAAGGTCAAAGTTCAAAATGTATGCATATCTAATGACATTTTAACTCCAAGCAGTCACTACCATGACAATCTTACTCTTACTTATAGAACACATTAAACTTTCTGTTCCCCTCCAATATGAGAAATTCTGAATTGAAAAACAAGCCTGCTATCAACTCCAATATCTAGCCTGATCTCTGTGCTTATTTCCCCCTCCATACATTTTGCCCTTCATTTATTTATTGCTGTACTGTGCATTTGCTCTGTGAATGTTTTATTGTTTTACTTGCATTCATTTTAAGTTCTTCCTTGGATATTTCATTTTCCTCAATCTTTGAATATTTTCCCTCCTATCTCTTTCTTCACCTTTGATGTTCTTCATCGTATCTGACTCTTTTAATCATACTTTGAATCAGTCAGATATAATGAAGGGAACCTTGTGTCCTTGAAATGTGGGTTTCCTTTCCAATAATGAATTTTCTGGTTTGAGGTACCCCTTTTGAGCTTAATTTTAATTAATTTACCTTTTATATTAATGGATACAATGAACTACAATTCCACTTGTTTTCAAACTTTGATACCCAGGTGCCAGGCTCCAAAAAAAAACCCAGTGGTCAAATGGTTAAATTCTCAAGATTTTCATTGCCCTTCGTTTTCAGAACCAGTGATTGAAAACAAAACCCTTTTAAAGGCAAGTGTGCTTGTTAGTGATACCTTGTAAGTCATGTAAAAATACCCTTTATTCATGTTGATTTGATGTGGAATAACCCTTATAATTTTTTTCACGCTTTATTTTTCCTTTGATTGCTGTCTAACCCAAGTTTTGATCATTACATGAGTTGACCAATGACCAATATCCTTTCATCTGTCATAGGCGAAAGAATCTTTCAGAAAAATAAAATGAAAAGCTGGAAAATTCAACCAAAGATGAGCAAGTGAAGGAAAAGATGACAGAATAGGCTTCTTTGTCATATTGTTTTTGACTTGAAACAATTTTCTCCCCTCTCATTCACTCTCCATTGTCACTTTTCATCTCTGAGCCTATCCAGGGATCTTCTACATAATTGAAATACTTTTCCTGAGAAATTAAATTGCAGATTAGACTTTTGATGCCTTTCATGAAATCATTGATACCAGAAAAGTAGGGAGAAATAAAGTATTATATGTCTGGACTTTTCATGCCTGAGTACTGATAGCCTAGGATCTAGGAGCATCATAACTTTTGGAGTCTAAACCTTTGAAATTTGTGTTTGAATGAAAGTGATATATTTTGTTCTGATTCATTCTCTATGGAGGAGAAGCAGTAGGCCTGCAGTCATGGTGGAAAACTTTTTCATTGTCTAGACCAGGGGTGCACAACATACAGCCTGCCATGACTGATGATGTTCTAAGTGCTACTGTGGCACCTGCCCCATTGGCCACAGCTATGGTCAGCCAGCTGCGACCTGTGGTAGGTGAGCAAAAATTGTAAAATGGCCCTCACAGCCATTTGAGTTGTGCACCCCTGGTCTAGACTCGCGAACAAACATGCTTGTACCAGAATCATAATGGAAACAATTGTTCAGGCAGAAGCTTAAAAAAAAATCCATCAGTTTTTGGATGCAAAAATACATTTTTGTTTTTTTTTTGCTTTCTCAGTTGAGTGGTATTGGAAGGCATGCATCTTCACTGCCATTTGATTCAATCACTGCAAATCTTCTTGACTGGGAAGCTGTGAAGAAGCAGACTGCCAGGTGCAGCCAATGCACAGATAATGAACGGAAACCTGCAAGAGGGCGATGCTCTGTCTGTAGTTGTCTGCTCTGCGAAGACTGCTTTACTGCTCATCAAGTAAGTGTGATTGCCTTAGATTCTGTTCAGCAGTGGGCTTTGCAACATGATTCTAGCATACCAATACTGTTTCACCTTGAAAGTAGGCTCCCATTCCCATTCAGCAGGTACCTTTACCCAATGCTATGAGCAATAGCTTGGAAGCAATCGAAATAAATAAAATAGTCATATATGTATGCGCAGGGTATTTACAAAGTCTCTTGAGGAAGTTACACATCCAAAATGTTTACACAGTCCCTTGAAGTTACACGTCCAAAATATCAGTATGTACTCCATTTTCTGCACATAACTGCATTCTTTGCCATGTCTGCTATGACATCTTCCTTAGATTTTCAGGCTGAATTCTAAATAATGCATCACTTCCTCCATAGAACAACTGCATAAGGCAAGGGAATGTAAATATCAAAGGACTTTGTGAACACCCTGTACATAATAATATGCTACAGGGTGAGCCAAGATAACCCTAACTATGTTCCTTCTCCATGTTATGCTGTAAAGTCCATATTTTTAGTTGACATAAATCTTGTGTTATATCTAGGATTGGCCCAACTTGACCCATATGAAGCTTAAAATTTTTTACCTGAGGAATTAAAGTGCAAAAGTTGCTACCTTAGGCCCAAGACTTCCAGTAGGCCTTTGTGAGTTTTTAAAATTTTTATCAGTTCATTGTGATGGTCCTTTCCATTACCATTTGTGGTACTAATGAACTTCGCTGTGAGGAGATTTAATCTTCTTTCATAGATGTACTGCTATGTTGTTATTTACTCCAGACTGAAGAAACTTTCAGGGGTCACCGTGTGGAACCTTTGCCACAATATTCTGAATCAGTGGAGGGGAAACTCCCTTTCCATATTGCTGAAACTTGTCCTCTTCATCCTAATCATCGTCTTTCCTTCTACTGCCTGGAATGTGAGGTTAGTCCAGCATCAAACTTTTGTTAATATGCTATAATGCTATTAAATTTCAACTGTTTTAAACTAGGTTGATGCAGTTTATATACACCCTGCTGAATCTCTTGATGGAAAAGGAAAACAATGCTTGTTATAAATGCATATCCTAGTCCATTGCATAATGTGACTTGAGTCTAGCACAGAAGTGTTCAGCATGATTAATTTTACCGCAGAAAGCCATGATGACCATGAGTTCAATAATACAGTCAATGCTCTTTCTGTAGGTACCAGCATGTGACCAGTGTCGATATTCTCCTCATCCCTTTCACTTGCATCGTGTGGAGCCTCTCATCGAAGCTGAGAAAGAGCGACTTCAGAGAATGAGACTATTACAGAATGAATGTGAAATGAAGGCTCATGTCTGCCAAGAAAGTCAATCTACTCTGGAGAATTCTCTAACGGAGCTACAGTTCCAAAGGGAAAACACAAGATCACACATTGATGAAGTTTATCAGGTGATTAGTATCATGCAAAGCCATTTCTTCTGACCTTTTCCTGTATAGATTACCTGTGTAGGCTACTTAGCCAAGTGAAGTCAAAGAATAAGTTTGATGGGCACTCCTGTTTTAAGGTTGCTACTTGAGTTCAAATTTGTCATATAGGATAACTTGTTGCCATATCAATGTATTCTAATCAATCTCAGAGCTATATTTAGGTCTTAGGAGAGTTGCTTGACTTAGAATTGATGAGCAGCCATGGGTCATTTTCATTATTGTTATTTATGGAACCAGGTTGCAGGCAAAGAGAGGATGTACGTTGAGCCCAAGAAAAAAAAGTTGTTCCCTTGCCTGCTTAAATTGATATACTCATTTCTTATGCCTTGATTGCTCATTAAACTGTTAATGAATTTGTATTGGGTATGTGTGTCATGGGCAGGAAGGTTATGGGGTTCTACCTTTGGAAATTTAAAGGTGTGGGCCAAAAAAAATATATATATATTCCTATTAAGACATCAGCAATTTATTAGGAATATCATCATAAGGAAAGTGCATGCTTATTAATTGTTGCCTGCTCTCACTTACCTTAAATTCCAAATAATATGATGAGAGCCCTTGCTGACTGAACTCAACTGAGGTAGTCATTGCAATAATAATACATTTTTGTCCTCTTTTGGTAGTCTTACCGGGCAATCCTGGAAGAACAGAAAGAGAAGGCCCTTGCGGAATTGGAGCAACTTGGAAGAGAGAAGGAACTCAGAATCATGGAAACACTGAATCAGTGAGTTACAAAGCAGTGTATGATATGATGTGTGTCGCATAACCAATGGCAGTCATATTGAACTAAAGACACTAGGGCACTGCTAAAAACTTTGAATATGACTTGACATTTTTTCAAATTTTCATGTTTCAAGCGTTATTGTACTAGGTGTAATACAATTTGGAAAGTGTAAAAGGACTTAGTGCACTCTCTGCAATATCCCAAAATTGCTGTCACATTTTCATTTTTTGTTTTCTAAGCAAATTGGTTCATTATATTAATAATTAGTGGTTTTTATTTCAAGAGGTAATCAGAATGCTGTCCACTGTTTTTGTTATGAGGATGCCCTATACCCTATTCCTTTGCTTACAGCAAGAAAATGGGAAAAAATGTGACAGGAATTCTGGGACTTGACCAAGAAGGAGTTGAGCGGTCCAGATGAAATTTGGTACACAAGCTTGTACTAGCATACTATGAAATTGATTAATGTTTCAAGTGTATGAGATGCATATTAATGGAGAAAACTTGCAATTAATCAAATTTCAATAAAGGCAATGGGGTCATATTAATTGCCTGAAATGGTTACCTAGAAGGCTTCCACTGATGAAATGTGACAGGAAAACTCATAAAGAAGTGCGGAAAAATCTAGGAAGGTTTTGTGGTTGTGAGATGTGGCAATGCAGAGAAAATGCACTAAATGCTGAAGGAATTGGGACACATATATCGTCTGCATACATTAGGCTAATGCATGCTTCAAATTGCTGCATGGTAAGCATCCTGATGGCCCTCCACAGATCAAACACCCTCACAACTTGTTGGAATTGCTTCCAGAGATTTCATCTTGGCACTGCCTCACAGTTAGACACTCAACAACAGTAAAGTGGCTTGAAATACAGAGAAAGGAAGCTTATGCATTCAATGGCACTGCCCTCTTCCCCAATTCCTCTGGCATTTAGGAAGTTTTCTCCACATTGCCTCATCTCAAGAACTCAAAACTTTGCTCAATTTTTTTTCTCATTTTTAGGAGTTTTTCTGCCACATTTCATCAGTAAAAGCCTTCTAGATAACTGTTCCGGGGATTAGTTTTAACCCATAGCCTTTATGAAATTGGATTAATTGCCTAGTTTTCTCCATTAATATTCATCCCACACACTTGAAACTCCAATCAATTTCATAGTATGCTAGTATGAGCTTGTGTACCAAATTTCATCAAGACTGCTGAACTCCTTGGTTGTGCTTTTTTTTTGCAGCAATGAGTATACAACCAAAAATACAAGATATTAAATTGATGTGCATTGTATTTTGGGCTATATTCAAAGTTTCACCTTAATGCACATTGTAAGGCATATGTGTGTTTATTGGATAACATCTGTGTATGAGCCCATGTATCATATTTACAGAAAGTCTTGCACTGTTGTAAGGCGGCACACAGCTGCCCTCCATCAAAGTGATATAACCTGTGGGCAGCATACTGCTGCCTTCCATAGTAAAAGGGATAAATGCTGTGTGCATCATTTTGGTCATTTTTTGTTGTTAGTAGTTGACCACGCAGATAGATTCTCCTCCTGCACATAGATGAACAGCATGAATTCCTTTGAAGCTGTGCTAGTTTTCTTAGGCAGTGCCTTAAAATGACAACTTTATTAAATGAACTTTCCTCCTGATAGGGTTGGGACCATTCAAGAGAAATTGGAAGATGCCACATCATTCTCCAAACGAGTTTTGGAGAATGGTTCAGGTCTTGAAGCTGTGATCCTTCAACCAACTGTTTGTATGGCTCTCACAAAACTCAGCAATGACTTCCCTGCTGTTGAGATTGACACCAGTTTGGACTTCATTTCTGATGTAGATGGCTTTCGAGTTGCTGTCAAGGTGAGTTTATGCCATCATTGTCCATCCTTGAATCATTTAAGCAAGTGTGCATTTTCCAGAAACTGGCTGGAGAATTCCATGCCAAGTCATAATCACACCCTTCTAGAATTATTTTGGTTGAGATTTTGAAGAACAAGTTTTTTAGGATTGGGATGCATTAGAGATAGGATGATGGTCTTCCTTTTTGTTGAGACATTTAATTAACTGGGAATCTATAAAGACCGGAGAAAACCTATATAATGTTGAGGAAGAAATGAAGAGAGCATGAAGTGTTTAACCCCTTAACTGGGAACTTTTGAAGGCATATGTGCGGTGATTCCATTGAGAGATGGCAGGTGCTGGACCGCACATATGCGGCGAGTCCATTTAAGGGGTTAATGAAACAAGCTGTTACCTGACTCTATAGGGGAATCAATGGAAAGTGTCTCTGAACCTAGGAATAGGAAGAGTAGGAATGCTCTGCTGGCTAATCAAGCCCATCTCAGAAGGGTGTCATCAATATGGATTTGGGTCAACTGGACAAATTGAACTACTGAAGGTTGACAAAATGCATTGAGCTAGTGACATTTGTGCTGTCTTTTTGGGATATAATCTAACATATGCTTGGCCTAGTATTCAAGGGAATTTTTCCATTATGGGGTTTGTAGAGCAGGAAAGCAGGAGGGGGGGGGGGAAAGATGACATTGCTAATTTATGTATTACACAGCTATTGATTAAACTTTAAAAAAAATCTCAAAAGTTTTAAAGCAACCAAGAAAATAGGTTTTTTGCTACATTTGTATGCTTCTGTAAATGTTTTTCTTGACTCTGTCCTTTTCCTACCATGATATTGAGTGAAGAGAAAGGACTGTGACCCACAATTGCTTTGTTTCTTTTGTTATCTGCTCCAGGAAACATTTGGTCACATCCGGGGGGAGCGTGTTGCAACCCGGTTGAGTAAAGACAGTGCTGAATCAAGCCTACCATCAACTTCTTCACCTGCAAGTGATGTGATGGGATTCTCACTTGGACTTGGTCTGCCACGTGAAGCTCTCACCCCTCTTCCCAATCACTCTCCTCCAACTCTCATCTCTGCTTCAAAATATGAGCAAGACTCCATGCTCTCCATGCCCTTCTCCGACCTGTCTCCCAATGGCCGCAGTGATTTTGTTCCTCAGCAAATGGGCTATTTGCAATACAACCTTCAGAAACTTGCACTGTTGGAGCAGACAAGTACCAATACCAGTACCAGTGGACAGGCTGCTGCACATGTGCTCAGACAAGGATCAGAGTTGAGGCCAAGACCTGGATCAAGAGCAGAGCTTGATCAAGAAACCAGTTTGATTCCTGCACCACGTTCAAGACCATTGGGAAGTGATATGCCCAATGCATTTGGTAACATGGATCTCATTGATGGATCTAGTCAAACACATGGGTTCAGTGCCTTTGGTGGGATCCAGAATTTCCCTAGAATTCCCTCGCCTATCTCTACCCAAGGTACCTTTCTCTCCTGGCTTCACTATTGCTGGTCATGAAGGCTATATATATACTGACCTGTAGCTCTTGCCATACTTTAAAGCCAGTTGTAATGGTACAGGATAATCATGTTCCTTCACCAGCATGTGTCACTGGAACCAACTATGGACTAAGCACCTATGAAATTAGGAGGGACACAATAGTACAAAATAGTGCAGGTTTGCTGAAGTTCCACAGCACATAAGAAAATCTTTCCAAAAGTATCTTAATCAAGAAAATCCCACCAGCCAGTAACACATTCATTGTAGGACCAAAATGCCTGTAGGTATACACCATGCTCTGTGAGTTACCCATGACTAAATGGGCACTGTAATTGACTCTGAAAAGTCAAACTCTTTCCAGAGCCTTACCAGAGGTTTCACTCTTGAGGAAGTGTGGCACAGAAATGAGAGCAAAGTGGCAGCTACTGGGTAGCCCAGGAGAGTGTATCTTGGTGGACCAATGGTGGAATACCTCTCACTTGTTTCACAGTGGCTGTCTGCCTGTAAAAAGATGCTAAAAAGGCTTAGTGCAATTATTTTACTTAGCATATATTTATCTTAACTTCTTTCTTAACTATGCCTATTGCAATTATTCTTAGGATGCTATTTAAACCCATTGCCATGTTGTTTCTCTTGTCTCTTACAATCTCTCTGAAAGTCATGATTGAAGTAGTATCAGTGAAAGTTCCTCACGAAACTCTCGACTTTAATATGCCTGAAGGAAAGGGACATCAATAAAGAGGTGGGGTTATTTGATCCTGCTAATCCTTGAGTACAAAAAGTCTTGGATGAGAGTTTTGTGTGATACTCAGGAACCTTAAAAAGGATGGCGTCAAATGTCATCGCAACCCATATTCTTAGGTATCTCTGCAATACCTTTTTTTTTCCTATTTTCACTACCTCAGGGGATCATTTGGCAGGAGCCTTTCAAGGAGCAGGGAACATCCATGAAAGCCTGCTTGCATGTCCCTTTGAGTATGGCCCTATGTTGATTAGGGAAGGCTTTGCTCTTGCAAGTTTATGTGCATGGAAGGTCCCTCACAGGAGAGTGGCACCCAGTTTTGCATACTCACATGAAAATAAAATAACTCTAATTCCTGAAGGATTCCTATGGACAGAGGTCATGCAAGGAAAAGAAGCAAGTAAATTACCTAAGTATGAATGCACTCTTATTGGTAAACACTTCTCATGAGATACTTTAATAATGTTCCTTTTAGTCAATTAGAACAGACTGCCTTCAATCCTAAAAATTCCCTGTTAGCCAGCCCTACTTTTTTCATGTGGCACATGGGACTGACCAACAGTGGAGCAACCTTCCTTACATGACTTTAAGCAGTATTATGGCATAATTTGCAAGAGTGTTAGGACTGGCTCATGTCAGAAATAATTGATGTTGCACCCTTGACCTGATGACTATTGGGCAGAGGAATGAATTCAGGAAGTTAGGTCTTGGTTTACTCTCTTCCATAGGTGATCTCTCCAGTCCTTTATCATCTGTGATGAGTGATGCAAACCTGGGGGCAGCCCTGTTTCAGAAAGGTGCTCTACCTCCACTGCCTCTTACAAGCAACGGCATTCATGCGACTCCACCCCCTACACCTTCAGTGGGGAATTTCCCTTCCCCCAATTCCATGGCCCATTACCCTGGGTCTCTTCAGGCAAGTGGGAGAATCAACAATGCCCCAGGTAAGAACTTTACAGATAGGAATATGTCTACTTCATGCCAATACTTTTCCTTGTGCTAGCTAGTCCTCTTTATTTGACATGAGAGGCATATGAGCTCTACTGTAAAAAATTCTAACAGTAATTCCCTTCCATCACCTTGCATGTTGAACATTATAGCATTTGAGTGCTAATGCTACATAGTTTTGACTGAGCATTGCTTGAAGAGAATGGGTCTCCTTAGTCCTTTGTATGCATTTGTCAGAACCTCTTAGTTCAACAAGAACACTATATTGCTATCGGCATAGGAAAAAAATATTTTTTTTGCAAACCTGAGGCAACAAATTGGAATTTCCCAAGAAGGATATACAAGTGGAATAAGCAGACTTCCTGTCTGTGCGTCTCCATTCCCGTGAAACTTGTTCGCAGGTTTGCAAGGGTTTTCCTAACCTGATTGCTATTATAGTTGATGGGTTTTGCCATGGTGCATTCATATGTTCAATCTAAGGAAAATTAATAATGCCTTGTATGGACTACTCACTTTTAAACACACATTAAATATAAAAATGTATAAGCTAAATTATCTAGATGAAAGGTGGATGTTTATTATTTTAGGAAGATTTTTTTTCAGGATTATAATAATTAGAAAGTGTATAATATTATGCAGTGGATTGTCTGTGTGGACAGACAAATTTGATAGCTTTAAGAGGTCAATTTAAAAAAATGCACTGAAGTCCATGCTATATGACTTAATGGCAGAATGGATATGATTGAAAATACACTTAGGTATGCCATGCCCTCTGTGATCTTGCCATGAAAAGGATGGAAAAGGATGATGACAAGAAAGGCACAATATCACATCTTAGAATGTGAAGCATGAATGTACTCAGGCAAAAGAGGCTTGATGCCACAAAATATACTGAAAATATTTCATCCCTGTTTTAGAATTGAGCACCTAATTCCTGTTTTGTACAATCAGTTTGCTATTAGGTGCAGAGGTGAACATTTTCAATTGAAAATAATTATTAAAATTTATTGAAGGTATGTTATCAGTATTTTGACTATCAGACTATCAGCTGTTTTGAAAGGTTATATGTAAGCACATTAAGCCAACAGTGAATAGTTTACATTTCTGTGCCAGGTTTTTTTGTGTGTGGTGTCACTTCATGAAAAAGTGTTTTTTATTCTATGGTTTGAATCAGCAATAAGATTTGAGTGTGGATTTTGTCTGTAAGAAAACACCATTGGATCAAAGAGGAATCAAGTGATGGCTTGACAAATTCATATAAACTGGAACATTCTAATGCCAGCATACCAAAAGTGCCACCAAAATTGTATTAATGTGTATTCAATCAAGTAGATCAAGTGCTATCAAGTAGAAATTTCCTAAAACTTCAAGGAACACATTCATATAAAACTCAATCTTTTCAAAACATTTCAAATCTGGCACTGTTATACACCCTATATGATGCTGATTAAGAATTTAATCTTCCATGCATTTCACTCATCCTTACAAGATATTCTTTGATGGCCTGAAGAGATCTAGGAGAGATGCAAGAAACAGATGATTCCTACTCACTCAATCTATATGTAGGTTCATCCAGATGAGAAATGAATTTAGACCTTCTCTATCTTTTTTTTTTTCTTGAAAATTGCTCTGGTAAAGTATTTTCTTAAATGCTACTGTGATATCAATGAAGGCATTGCATTTCAGTTTATCATTTTATTTGTTAAAGAAATGCATATTCCTCATGACATTGTCATCTGACAGTCTTCAAGTTGATTTTCATATTCAAAGTCATCCATCATTTTGTCTGATCCATCATGGCTTTGATCAAACTGTGAATCTTTTAGGGCAGTGAGTCATTCAGCCAGAAAGCAATGGCATGTGATTCAGATGGCATATTGGATTCTCTTGCACATACTTTGATTGGTATTTAGATGTTCAAGAAGTTGTTATTTGTTACACCTTCTGCTTGTTCGACAAGACATTTGTCATGCAGTGACCTTTAATGAATGGTATCCAGTGTCCTTACAGGAAGTATGCTATATTTATTTACCATGAAGTCTGTTGATGGCATTGCTTTTCCTTTGTTTCTCTGAACAGGACCTCCATTGCAATATCGGCGTTCCTATACTGGACAGAAGCCCAAAGTGACACAGATTTGCTTCCGTTTTGGGGCCATGGGTGCCTCTAGAGGAGAATTTCAGAGTCCACATGGATTCTGCCTTGGGCCAGAAGAGGAAATCATCATAGCTGATACAAATAATCATCGCATTCAGGTCTGTAAATTGTATTTTTTTAACATGTTGTTTGTGTTCTAGCACATACCCCTCAAAATATCCCATTAAGAGGTGAGGAAATAAAAAAATAGAAGCACATGAAGACCTTTCATAGGATGGGAAAATGCCCTGGGTTATCACCCCCTCAATATGAAGCAAGCAAGAGGTACATGAACCTCTGCATATGATAGTTGTAGGATTTGCAGCAACAAAAAAAACCCCACACACACACGGGCATATGGGTGAATAGTTTCATATCAAACCCTTTTTAATTTTCATGGCTATATCTTCAAATTTGATTAAATTTGGTTTGTAGGTCTGGTCTTTGGAGAAATGAAAACTGGCTCATTTTTGTGATTTTAGAGCTCTGAACAGTTTCCACATCATTACTTCTGTTATAGTAATACTATACATTTATTTTTCAATTTTTAGCCATGTAATGATGAAAGATCATGGACATGAGTTGATATAAAAGAAAAGGATATCAGGAAAATACTTGACCTATAATATGGAAAGTTATTGCTGTTTTCATCCTGCAGGCACAGGTTTTGCACAAGAGTTCTTCAAAAGCATAAATAACAAAAGCCGTATATGTGGTTGGATTGAAATTGCCCATAATGGACAAAAGTGGCATTTAATGTGCTCTCTTCTGCTCTGACAAATGCTGTCAGTCCAACCTTCCACTGCTCAATTTCCCCAAGCCTCTGCTTGAAGGATGTTCATCCTATCATGTTGAAGAAAATCATGCCATCTAAATGCAATTTTCAACCTCATGCTACAAAAAATTATTGTGTATTAACTTTTAGTCATGTTTCCTTGAAATATACAACAGAGGTGTTTAAAAAATAATGGAAATTCATGTCTAAGCTGTCCATGTGAGCCTTTACATAAGAAACCTCATAATGCACACAAAGACATCAATTTTATTCAGAGTATACACTTTAGTTCAAGTGAATGTTGCTGGTGGTGCTAGTGGGCACCAAATCAACATGGAGAGTATGCTTTCTTCGTTTTCATACACTTCTTATCATATTTTGTTAACATTCATTGGTGAATATCCACTGGTTCAACACCTTCTGCCCAAAAAATTGGATAACAGACCTTGGTGCACAGAGAGAGCATACTTGCCATGTTGACTTGGGATCCACTAGTGCTACCACTGGCATTTGCTTGAACTAAAGTACGCATTCTGGATAAAATTGATCAGCCTTTGCATGCAATATGCAGTTTCCTAGGTATAGGCTCACATGGGCAGCTTAGACAGGAATAGCTAATTGTAAGTTATTTACTATTATAAAGTTAAGGAATATACACCCTGTCCCAAAAAATTTTGGACCATTTTTCAATTTGTAATTGGTTCAGAGTATCATGCGCTTTAGAGGGTTGACTACTACATCAAAGGAGCATATGCATGCTAAATTATAACAATATCCATTCACTGGTACTAGAGATACAGGAGGTAATTCATAGTGTGACAGCCCTAAGTCAGCGTGGCCAGGACTTTACGGGCTCATACCTCAAAATTTAGTAGTGTGCCTTGTATACAATGGCTGGCATGACATGCATATGATCATGAGCGCAATATTCTCAGCTGTATCACACTTGGAAGAGATGCTCAAAGCGCCTGCCCTCAATCTGCCTGCAGGCGTGCAAAATCAGTCCAAATCCCAGACACTGCACTGTCCACACTCTCCTGCATCAGGGGAACGATGGGTTCCCTCTTACTCGTGCCGGGTGCGGCCAGCTGCACTGGTCTGCTGCGACCTTGCTTAGAATAAGCTGCCATCCTTATAGAATGAGTCTATGGATTTTTATATAACTTCACAAGTGTGTGCTCATTTGATGTGTTAGTTGGCTCTCAAAAGCACACAGCCATATCTGAACCAATTACAAATAGCTACAAATTGAAAATGTTCCAAATTTATTGGGACTGAGTGTAAATGATCTTCCACATATTGTATCTCAGGTGAGAGAACCTGTGATAGTAACTTATTGTCAATTTTAGAGAAGTGGTTATGAGGTTGGCTCACAATGATACTTCATTGACTGGCTTGCTTCACCAATCAGGTGTTTGAGCCCCAGGGCGAGTTCCGCCTAATGTTTGGTGAACCAGGAAGAGATGAAGGGCATTTATGGTTCCCGCGCAAGGTTGCTTTTCTACCACAAAGTGGGAAGTTTGTTGTCTGTGACCGTGGAAGTGAGCGTTCACGAATGCAACTCTTCAGTCGCACTGGCCAGTTCATTAAGAAGATCACCATCAGGTTGGTATCTCACATACCTTAGGGGCATAAGCCCTCATCATGTTTTAATGAGCAACAGTACTGGTGGAGTTACCAAAGCTTATTGTAGAAATACCTGGTGTGGAGTAAAAAAAATGCAACTATTTGAATTTTTGTCTTGAAATTGGTCATAGCTAAAGTTATGTGGGTTCCAGGATCTATGCACCCGTGTTCTGCCTTCCACATACTTTTTTTCCATAATTTTCTCCTATCAGGTTCAGCCACAGAAGCACTTTGAAGATTGCAATTTAAATATTTTGAATTCCTTCTCTTGGCTAGACCCTTGTCAAGAGGGAAAACAGTATGTTCAATTGCTTTCATACCAACTTCAGTATCACATCAGTTATTATTGGTATTGTCTAAGGCAGACAAGGCAGCATTGAAGTGTGTTTTATGGACAAAAGTGTGTGAAAATTTTCAGTGGAAACCTAAATCAGCCAAATGCAGAGGCAAGGACAACCTATCATGCGTCAATTTAATTGAGTCCCCTTGAGCTTGAGGGGATTTCTAAATATTTGACTATTGAAGAAAATTCTGAAGAAAAAATTTGGCACAGAGACAAAATGTAGATGCATACCCATTGGAACATATACAGCATTGACCCATTTTTAGACATAAAATTCTTACAGCAGGACGTTTCTTCTCTGCACCTGGTATTTTCAGTTTCATACCATGGAGGGTGCAGTGGAGCTCTCATGATGCTCTGATGTCTCACTCTTTCCCATTAACCTGTTAACAGGCAAGTTTCTGTGTGGCAGTGGCAGGCTGAGTGGGTAGTTTTTTCTGCAGCGACCCACGTATGCAATGGAGCTTCATTTAACTTTTTTTTTTCTTCAAGGGAAGTAATGTTTCATTGAATGACAATCTCTTCCAATCCAGTTAACAGGTGAATTTTTGTGTCAAGTTTGATGGGGCAATTATTCCCTTTCTGGGAAGCATAATTATCATCTCATTATAATAATTTAATACTGTTAATCCTCGTACAGTCAACTCTCGTTAAGGCAGACTTCAGGGGACCAATGATTTTATCTGGGTTAACAGCTTGTCCAGATTATTGAAAACCTGCCTGAGTGGGCAGTTATTTTTTTCCATAAGAAAACTGCACTCCCTGTGTACAGGCTTCCCTCGCTTTACATGGGTTCATTTTACATGGATTCACACATGCACTGTATTTTTTTTTTAATACCAATAATTTTGAAAGCACGGGGAGTGGTTTGCAGATACACGGTTTGAGTTTATTGAATTTTGGTATAATAAAAAAGACTTGCAAGTGCGAATCCATGTAAAAAGAACTCATGTAAGGTGAGGGAAGCCAGTACACATCCCCCGTGTAAAATGAGGGACTACTGTACAGTAAAATGCCTTCATTTATTTCATTTCCATGCGAATGGAAATCACTGACTCAGTTATTTCAACCCGTCGACTCCCAAAAAACCCCAAATTTTCTTTGCATTTGATGCATGCAAAAAATGCGACAAGGTGCGTTTTCCAGGGTCAATAGGACTTCTTATTCCTCTGTGCTACCAACATTGAGTGCACGTTTCTTTGAAAGATGTGTCCCTCCTTTGCGGTTATGAATGTGAAACGTGCTCTTTGTATTTGTTTCCGAGGGGTACCAGACTGGATAGCATCATGTTCAAGTTAATTGTGATACCTCTTCAAGTCCGAAAATTTCGATGTTGGAATGTTCAAATCACTCATTATACTTACCTCATTGTGCTTTTTACTCATGTCTAAGCACTTCAAAACTTCTAATTTCTCAAGGCCTCTCATGATAAGGACGGATGAGACTGATCCTTAGTGAGGGAGATCATGGCAACAAGTTGAAGTGTCTTTCAGAAGTGAGCAATCCTGATTCAAGGGAAAGGTTGGGGGGAGATGGAAGGATTGTTTTTTTCTCTCATTTTTATTTTTCTGGGTGAGGGGGAGAGTTGAGATGTGGGTGAGGTACCACAGAAAATCTGTTTTTGTTGTTGTATTTAATCTCATACTAGCAAGTTTGGATTAACAGGGAGAATACTCCAAGAGACCAGAGAATTCATCTGTGAGGGAGCTCTGGATTATTGCGGTTCAGATAAACGAGAGTTGACTGTCATACCTTTGAGTGCAACATGTGGGAAGGATAAATATCATCTTATTTAGATGGATGAATTGAGGCTTACATTTGACTTTCATGCCTTGACTTGTATTATCTTTACAGGTACATCAATATTGTGGCAGGCTTGACAGTGAACCAAGATAATGACATAGTAGCTGTTGACAGTGTTCATCCAGGAGTCTATGTCATCAATGAGAATGGTGAACTTAAGACTTGGTTTGAATGCTCTCAATACATGAGAGAACCATCAGATATTGCTGTTTACAGTGAGTTAACCATCCTTGTAGATAAGACTATCAACCTTTTCTTTATGTAGATTTTGAGATTTTTCGAAATTCCATAGATTTGCAGGAATTTCAGTTTGTTACTATTTCTTAAATGTGCTTTCCTTCTATTTCTCAACTTACTTTCACTTTATTTCATATTTGTCCTTGTACCTCTACTGAATCAGAAATGCTATTTTTTCCTTGAAGGGAAGAGGAAGAGCTCTAAAAATTTAGTGGTTGCTCATTAACTGCTTTTACTACATAAGACTGACAATGCCCAAGGCATGGGATAGTGAAGAAGCAGCAGAATGTGAATAAGGCTAAAAATGACTATGATTTAGGGCCCAGGAGCTACATGGTATTTTCATCTTATGGGACCCTAATTTGAGTTTTTCCTTGATCAAAAAAATTGATATTCTGCAAAAGAAAATGGGGTTCATAGTATTTCATCTCTGCTGAAGATATACAGGGTATGACAAACAAAAAGGCTGATGACTTTTGATCCATGGAGTACCAGTCATTGAAAATGGATGAGGGCTCATGCTGGTCAAGAGGAGGGTATTGCCTTCATATTGTGCTTAAATATAATCCATGCTATATTGAATTTCTCTCCCACTGAAAATCATTCTTTCGACTTACTTTTATTCTCCAGGGAGCACAGACATATTTAAGTTAGGAGTCTTTCTTTTTTTTTTTTATACCATACCCTTTAATCTTATTCATTAAGACCTCTTGAATAAATCTTAAATTTAAAGGACCTCATAAACAAGAAAGCATCCCATAAAGCATCTAAAAATGAGTAAGTGTGTGATAACTCAAAAGTCATTGTGTGATTTCAAAAATCTCCTTTCCCAGCTTGTGAAGTCGTATGCATATTGAAAGTTAGTATTTTTGGCATTGCACAACATTTCAGCCATTTTCCAACTGAAGGGGCTTACTTCAATGAATGAGGCAATCTTAGAGTTTTTTTTTAAATTATTATTCTTGCCTTGAGAAGTAATGTACTTCATTTGCAATGGCAACTTCAAGAGCAGATGAGTAAAATTAGAGAAGCCTATGCCATTTACTGCTGTTATATCTCCCACTTGGCTGAATCTATGAGACTTGGTGGTGCAGTGGTTGTCAGTTTTCTGCAACATAACTGAATCTCCCATGATTCTTTGTTTAAGGGGGACAGTTCTACATTTGTGACTTCAAGGGACACTGCGTGAATGTCTTCAGTCAGGATGGCTCCTTTGTTCGCAAGATTGGAAATGAAGCCATCACTACTTTCCCAAATGGCATTGACATCTCTGATGCTGGAGATGTCCTCATTGGTGACTCTCATGGAAATCGCTTCCACATTTCCTGTTTCACTACTGAAGGAGCACTCATTGCTGAATATGAGTGTCCATATGCCAAGGTGAGCAGTGAATGTGTTTTGCTCTGCATTATATTCATCTTGCATAGGTTATGCTTGAAAACTTATGGAAGAATGAGAATACCCTTTGCTTTCTACTCTTAGTTTGTTCTCTGACCTTTATCTGAGTTGTGCTGGTTGTTGAACTAAATACCAGTATATGGTTTTACTACATGGGTTGCTAAGTTTTCTCTGCTAAGTGTTCTTGTCATGTTATGACTGGTGATAAACTAGCAATAACTGCTTTGTCTAACTTTCCCCATGCTTTTGTTGGGTGTGATAAACTAGCAATAACTGCTTTGTCTAACTTTCCCCATGCTTTTGTTGGGTCTTGGACTAATGGGGCCTTTATCAGGATTTTGTTCAATGAGAGTAGTTTTTGGAATATGATTTCAAATTCATGGTTCTTGAACAAATTGGAATTCATCATCCTGTGCTGCCTTGCATGACAAATACCCTGAGTACTATAAGGTTCAATGCTGGTCCAATGTTTCTTTAAAAGGATGAGAATAAGGATGATAATAAGGAGGTCCAGTCACCTTAGTATGGTGATCCATAACTTGAACTTGAACTTGAATTTGCTCGAGAAGATATTGACTGAGAAATTAAACTCTCTGACAGCTTTGGTAGGTTTTTTTTTGTCATGTTGGCTTTATATTTTCAATGCAAAGGTAGTAAACTTGAAGGTCTGACTTTGATGTCATATATCTTCGCTGTGCTTTTTTATTTGCATGAAATACCATTTGTAGCTTTAATTATATAGAGTTCTTGGTGTTAGTTGCTCCTAAATGAAGTTCTGACCATTCTTGGTATTTTTTTTAGGTATCTCGCTGCTGTGGACTCAAACTTACCTCAGAAGGCTACATTGTTACAGTAGCAAAGAACAATCATCATGTTCTAATCCTGAATACTCTCCATGTTTGAGCCCATGACACGAAGAACACCATGAAAGCATTACCAGTTGGACAGGTTTTTTTGTCTTGTTTCTCACACCTTTCTGGGCTTTTTTTCCTTTACCTCTTTGTGTTGTTTCAGTGCATACCGGTACTACTTCATCCTGTTGTGGTTGGATGGATTCTTGTTTCTCATTTTGAAAGACTTGCCAAATGCTGTCTTGTCATCTTATTCAGATAGGTCATAGTCAATTTGCAGCCAGTGTTTTTTGCTATTTGGAAAATTTTCTTTCATACTGTTTTTACTTTAGGAAGCATCAGATAACCTTGAAGAGTGCATAACTGGTGCTTCCATTGTATCAAATGTGATTTGTAATAATCCTGGATGGAAAAAAAGTGAAACTGTATTCTTGCAGCCTGGTATTGGAATTCTCATGAGTGATTCACTTGTAGTGTTGATGTTCTTTATATTGATGGAAGTATCAGGGACTTGAGCCGTCATTTAACCGGTATGTCCCATTGTGATATGTAAGCATCTCTATGTCCTTGTCATTCCCTGCATCACTATACGATCTCAAAAGCTCACTGTTCATCATTCATCAGCACAGTCCTGTAACATGTATGTTTCTGAGAGGGGGCAACAAGTCATTCATACCTGCACTTCTTGCCAGTATCCACCAGATTGTGAAGTTGTCCACTTATTCTGTGATTGCCTTTTTGACACCTTCCATATTGACAAATGTGCCTTGGGTTGAGCCTACCTCATGCTTATATGCATTGAAAACTTATAAAGTTTTCTTTGGAAAAACTTGGATTGTAGGCTGGATAGTTTGGAGGAAGGGCAGTTGGAGAAATATGCTCTAATGGGTATTGAGGTTCATTTACATGAAAATGAAATATTCTTCATCCCATTTCAAAGCACATATATCAGTCACCTCCTAGTCTATTACCCTACTCTTCTCTCTCTCAAAGTGAATCTTTTTTTTTGGTTGTGACTCCATCTTTTTATAGAGTAGCCATAGAATGTTTAGGGAAAATCAATATAAACATTAGATGTTTCTGTTTGTTAGGGAAAATGAGCTTTCCCTTGATCGCACAAGTGAAAATTTATAGCCTAACCAATTCAGGCTTTGAGTTGTACTTCTTAAAATCTATAGCCTAACCAATTCAGGCTTTGAGTTGTACTTCTTAAAATTGTTAGCATGAAATACTTACTGTAAATGTAACCCTTAGCAAGATTTTTTTATAAGAAGACACTTTTAGGAGTTGTGTATCTTGAACCAATGCAAGGCAAGATGGAGGATGCTGGCAGCTGCATAATTTTCTGCAACACAAAATTGTTAAACAAATGCCACAAATGGGGTTAATATGGCCAATCGATATTTAGTTTCATTTTTTTTTATTTGTTTCTTATGTGGTACAAATGTTGTTAATCCCCTTCCATTCTCATTCAATGGTGGTGGTGGTTTGTCTCCAAAATTTGTGAAGTCCAGTTGCAAGGAGATGTGTCTTTCAGGCTCCTTAGCTATACTTTGTGCCAAACATTAGTGAATTCATTGGTGTGGAAATGCAGAAGTGTGAGTGATATCTGCATCTGTGCCTTAAGTCCTCATAAAATTCATGAACTCATCATTCCATCTCATACAGATTTGCTCAAATGAATGGAAGCCAAAGAGAGTACCAGGCCTGTCCATTTCCTGCCTTTTCTGAATCCATCTTTCCCTTTCCATCCTAATAGGCTTTTCTCTCCTTTGTTATTATTTTTTTTTAAGCCATGAGACTTGAGTTTTCCTTTCTTTTCATTTTGGCAGGGGAGGAGGCCAATTCTGATTTCTTTTCATAAATGCAAGTCCAAAAGAGGCAGGCTTGCATGTTGTATCCTGATATTATTGTAACCTTCCTGGAACTATCTGTGTGACACTTGTGATCGTTGAGGATCTGAATCTCGCTTCCCATCACTACATCCCCAACAGGAGAAGGTCCAGGTCTTTTTTTATGCTTCCCTTCCTGCTGCAATTCAATCCTCCTCAGTTTACATTGTCATGCTTTTCTGTTAAAAAAAAAAAAAAAAAAAAAAAACTTAAATCTTGAAGTCAGGCATGAAGTGTCAGATCCCTTCTCATATACTTTCTTTTGCAGTCCAGCATGGAAAGCAAGAATATATCCTTTCATGAGGTATCAGTGAGCCCTTCATATTGTCCAAAAACTCCACTATTGTTGTATTTCTGTTCAATATGCAAATCCAAAGGAACAAGTTTCATCTGAACTTTAGAATGCCAAATGACCTCAATGGCTATCTGCATGAGTTTCTTTGTCTTATCTGATTGGCTGTTGGAATATTTTATTAGAACTGGAAGTGGATACCATAAGTTATTAAGTCAAAGTTTCTTTTCACTTCTCCCATTCTTTTTGCTCATTGCAGCTATACTGTGAACTCTCGTTAAATGCAGAAAAAAATTTTATTTTCAGAAGCACCATGGAGCCAATATAAAAGCACTGCCAGTACATAGGGAACTGTTAATTTGGAAAATTAACTGGGAGAAATTCTCCCTTTTCCCTATGGCCATTCTCATTTTATCAGAATTTCAAGGATGGAATTTGAATTAGACTGAGACTGTTCTCAAGTCTTGACAAAATAAATAAAGTCTCAAAAAAGTATATTACAATATACTGTGTGAATTGCTTTCCCCCATGACAGTAAAAAGGAAATTAGTGGTCTTTAATTACTCATTAACTTCAGGCTGTTCAAGTCTGCATTTATGAGAGTTTGCTGTCTGCCTTTCCTTCATTTTCTTGCTTGAAATTTCATTGAGATTTTGGCGTCTTTGGTTTGAAAAAAAATTTCTATTTTGAATCTCTTCAATTTTTGTTTTCTACCAGTTATTGTTCATGCTTTCCAAAGATTTCTTTTGTGTGTGGTTTTTTTTTTCTGATGAAAGTGATCCCATGGTTACCATTTTTTGTGACTATTCAAACCTCCCTGAGATTTTTTCTCTCCCTTTTTTTTATGGTCTGTGTGTTTCTAACTTCTACATCTGTCGTGGTGCTCACATGAGCTAAAGTGATTCTTTTGATCTCCTGGAACTTTTGTCAAACAGGTTTTCAGGGTTTTTTTTTTGTTTTCCTTTGGCTTCATATTTGGGGATGCTTTCAGTTATGTAGCACTCTTCCAATATCGTCTCCATTATACAAGAGCTTCATGAAAAGAACATTTTCATAATATGCATTCATTTCTGAGTGCTGGAAGTTAGTCTCTGGATGTGCATTTTTGTGCTTCCAGAAGTCATTTTTCTTCTTTATCTATCTCTTCATTGTCTCTCAGCATTTGCTCATTGTTTGACAGTATTAGTCTAATCATGAGAAATTCCAAGTTTTGTCATTCAATTTTTGAATTAATAAAGTTTGCATTTCTACTCCATGATGTTTCATCCTCTCACACTACAGGACATCTTTGCTGTCAAATATTTCACTCTTCAGTTTCTTTTAAATTTTCCTACTCAACTATATTTGGATAAATCAGCTTCCTGTCTGCTTGTCAACAATGATCCCTCTATGATCACCTTGATGGAAGATGATTTCATATTCAGCATCCTAGAGATGACACCTTGCAAGGTGAAGTCATCTTGAAGAAGAATAAGAAATTCCATTCCAAAAGATTCATCAGAGATCCTTTATTCATGGATGTGGTTGGCAAGATATTTTCAGTTGAATGTTACCAGGCCTGAGAGATGACAGAATTGACTCACTTGCATATGATTAATTTACTTGATCACATGTTGGAACTGCGAATCTGTTTGGTGCCTGTGGTGTGTGTTTCACCCACATTAAGATTAATTGATAACATAATGGCATTGGGGAAATGATTTTTCAAGGAATTGCAAAGGGCTTCTCTAAGGGATACTTCCCCTTTTATATGGTGAAAGAGCTCCAATGTATGAGGGTTCAAGGCCTGTGTTAATCACTCACTCTTCCAGGTCACTCCATGGAAGTAAAATGGTTTGCCTTTTTAAGCTTGTTTTTGTTGCTATGAGAAATGCAGAAGTTGCCATAAACTATCTGCAATGCTATGATCCCATCCTTTGTTACTGCAGCCTGCTGCTTCTTCACAAGCAGGAAGATGAGGTGGTTTTTCCAACTCAAACTTCAGTTTCCTGTCCTGCTACTGAGGAAAAGCACCAAGTGAGGAGACAAAAATGAAAAAATAGGCAAGAAGGAGACCACTCCTTGGTTGCTTCTGCATCCTGCCTGGTAGAAGAATGATCTTCAGTTGTTGATGCCAAGATATGTTATGCTACCAAAGGAAGGGTGAAGCACTTGGCACCATAAATGCACCACAAAATTCAATCTGTCTCACCACATTGAGCCTTTTCTCCCATCACATATTCAATCATGACAACTGCTGGTTGTCATAAATGAATAAGTAGTGTATCTTTATTTTAACAATGCATGCTGCAATGATACCTCTCAACTCTGATCACTTGGTTGGTTTTCAATCGGTGCATAATAGCGACTTACATTTTGCCAAAAGTGATTGCAACTGGGAGCTTCCATTAAATTCCATGATTGCACTTATATGATTCTTCCACTTCCACTAATGACACATGAACTCAAATTAAATCCAGTTTCTTCTGCATCTCAGGTATCACAATCCATGTACTGGGTTCTTTTTTTTACTTGTGCTAATTTCATGATGTGATTAACCAATCATGAAAAATCTCACATGCTCTTAAAAATACATTCAGCTAGGGAGCTTTTGAGTGTTGCAATGCCCACTCCCAACTCTTTCATTTGGTAACCAATGGCGGAGAATCTTGCATGCTGCTATGGTTGGCACCATCTGGAGATCAACCAGTGTTGGGAGAGGGATTGATGACTGCATTGTCTGGCTGATGGGCTGAATTTATGAAAAAGAAGTGACGTGTGATGTTATTCTACAGTCAACTTAAAAAAATGAACAAACCCAAAGCCTTCGATTAGGTGGCTGATATTGAAATTTTCCTTGAGAAAGGGACTTCCTATTGCTTTGTAGGAGGGCATTTCAGATAGATTAGTCATTTCAACACTTGATTTTTAAGGTTTATGATTCTTCATGAAAGCTCAAAGCTCTTTCTAGTTTACATGCATTTCAATAAATAATTGCCAACAACATGGTTTTATGCATGGTTTTAGCTGAGTAGCCAGACTTTCCAACCCATTTTTTCTGAGTATATGAGTCATATTTCGAAAAATAGTTTTAGGAAGTAATTTTACCAGGACGGTTTTTCATTTCTTGCAGGAGGCTGATATTATATGTGGTGTTTGCAATTTTTTGGGGTGTGAATGCAGCATCCTTCTCTGCCCTCATGGTCTCTGACTGGAAAAGTGAAGGCTCCCTCATATTCCTCAGACTTGTCCTACAATGCCAAGGAACAAGGCACTCTTTGGAATAAGTGCCAGAACATTTCTCATTTCATCATTTCACACCACTGTCTGGAGAATATGATTAAAGGTTGTTCCATAGCATGAACCCTATATGCTGGAGGTTTCTGACCGACTGATGCAAATCCCTTGAAAGAACGCCCCAGTCTTATGCCAATGGTCCTTGGTACTCCATGAAGTCGGTTGCAATGGAGAGAGAGAGAAATATTGTAACTCGATTTAAGAATTGTTCCCTCCTGCGGAACCATGAAATCATACGAGAAGATCTCTGGATCCAGGATGGGAAGATCATCAACCCTGAGCTTCTCTTTTTTGATGCAAAAAGACGACCTGACTTAGAAGTGGAATGTCGTGGAGCCATTTTGTCGCCTGGTTTCATCGATCTCCAGATCAATGGTAACATTATTTTCCCCCAAATTTTAGTTAAAGCCTTTGCATCTGCAGTCCCTCATCTGATGAGTAGTTCCATGTGAATATAGAACAAAATGCAGGCTTGTTCAATCCTCAACTTTCCCCTGTATTGTGCTTGGATTTTAACCTGGGGTAAAATAATTCAAACAGCTGGCGTAAAATAGCTCAGGCTTAGCTTATATCAAACAACACAACAACCAACTTATATCAAGCAAACAGTCATTCTGAGGTCCTAACCACATCCTCGTTAATGGTATAGTAGCAGTAGATGTTTGAAAAAAATGGCGAATCCGTTAGGATGGAACCAAGATGTGATCCGAGTGAGAATGGCCCTGTCAGAATCAAAGAAGTGTGTTCCAGTCCATGTGGTACCAGCGGTAAAATTGCTGTGTAGTGATATGACATGCCCTTTTAGCTCTGCTATGCAGTACAAATCGGTCATTGCAAGGATACTCTAAAACGACCGTACTGCCACGAAGTCACCCGCGAACTGCTTAGGAGTCCCTACTTAGTGATAGTATGTGATGGTGAAGAGTTGAAGAGTGGCATCAGCATGTTGGCAAGAGTGGCACCGAAGAATGGTGACAGCTCAATTCAAACTTAGAAGTCTAAACAACGAGTCGTCCTCGGACTTGTTTTTTTTTTTTTCTTCCTTCCTTTCTTTTTTTAATCTGAGAGAGGGGACCCACGTCTCCTCCCCCTTATATTTGTATGCAACCTGAGAGGTGAGTACATTTTCCCCAGTCATCGGGAAGAGAAGAGGCTCGAGAATGGAGAATATTTCCAAGCTTTCCAACGATACGAAAGTCACCGTGTTCGCGGCATGGAATCTAATCAATCAAAGGGAGGAAAGGGGGGCGATATCCATTCAAGATGCCAAAGTGAGCAGTTTTTTTTTTTTTTTAGGGGGAGGAATCCATTTGAGTTGTCACCAGTGGCGTAGCGAGGGGGGGGGGGCTTCAGCCCCCAAAATTTGGTTCAAGCCCTCCCAACTCTGGTTGGAATGCGTCCGCCCCACTCCGACGAGGAGAAGTTAGTCCCCCCAACGTTCAGCTTAGCCCCCCCATTGACGAAAACCTGGCTACGCCATTGATTGTCACGAATGTCAATGTGTTGGCACCCCGAGTACTGAAATTCCGGTATCAATGTTTGCAGATCCGTATTTAATGCGTAAGTGATAATAGGGTTCCACATAGCTCAGGAATCGAGAGCGAGATGGACACCGGCGACGAGACGACGGAAACCACAACGCCTACGGAGATGTCGGCTTTTCCCGTTTCCAACTGCGCTGGTTTCAGTTTCCAGCCCCACGCTGCACGTGGCCGTCGCGTGGCGCTAAATATAAACCGCGGATCTTCTAAGACTACATTGCGCCGAACCTGACGTCACCTTTTAAGGCACCTTTCCACTCTTACTTCTTCCCATTACTTACCGTTTATAAATGATAATTTATTTTCTCCAAAGCATCGATATTTTCAAAAATTCCATTATAACAGCCCTAGATGATATGGGCCTATCAGAAGGGGGAGGGAGAGGATGTCACAATAAATGGAATTCGCCATTTAATTTTATCAGGCTATTATCATGCCTTGAAGGGTTCTAGTTGGTGAAAGAATAATCGGTGATGATGACCGTGCGCATAAAGGTTTTCTTGCCAACTGCTTAATGCTCATTTTGCAGATCTTCACAGTGGCAGGAGCTGCTCCTTAGGAATAGTAGCCTTTTAGCCGGCATCTCGTTGCACATGCAACGAATCAACATTGCAAAACTCCTGCAGGTGGCTTAGAAGGCGCTGAGTTTGGCTTCTCCCAGCACCTTTCTTATTCATTCTAAGGATAGATTCCTGTTCCATTGTAGTCAGTGGGGTCTTGCTTTTCTATTGAAAGCCCTTCTTTCCCGAGATCCATTTTAATACTTTTGGCAGATGGTAGTATTGGGATTGAGGAGGGGTTCATATTTTACTGAATGTACTGCACAGTGATGAAATTCCAAAGTTGTAATGTCATGTGACATTCAAATAGAACCAAAATAATGTTAAATCCCCTATTTACATTCTTATCTTCTCTAGCCCACCACTTCAGAGACTGATTTCAATGTCCTGTATGATCCACATAAAATTGGTCACGATGAAGAAAATTTAAAGTTGGCATGTATAACCGGTGGATTTTACCTGCCATATAAGGCTGAGATGGTGTACAGTAGAATAGCTGTCCAGAATACCCTGCTCTCATAAATTATCTCATATTCATAGCTAAATTTCACATCACCACTTAATCTTCTCTGGTAAACTTAATCTACTATCCATGTTCTCATTGCATCACATTTCATATGCAATCTTCCCATACTTTCTGAGATGTGGAAGTGTATGGTTGGGCATCTGCTGCTTCTTAATTGACTTTGCTTTTGGTCTGGTGAATGATTTTCTACAGTACTATACAAACATTACTTCAACAAGAAATATCAACTATATTTTCTAAATATAAAAAAGGTGAAGACAAAATATTATATATTGTACCTAACCCTTAACAGCTCATGACTTGTTAACTGCTATGAGGTCAATTCTTGGGGGTTTAGTTAAGTATGTGCAGCGTCATTGTCATACTCATCAATGGAATGAGAAATGCAACATTCTGTTCTGCATGTTTCTGTCAGGGGGTTTTGGAGTTGATTTTTCCCATAATGAGGTAGATGTGGAAGAAGGAGTGAAAAGGGTTGCCACAGGGCTCCTTCAGTTTGGAGTCACTGCCTTCTGTCCCACCATCATCTCCTCCACACCAGAGAAGTATCACAAGGTATGTGCTACCTTTTTTTGAGATCCAGGAGGGACAGAACAGCTTGGACATGGATAATTGAGAATGACCATAATTTCCACCTTTTTTGTTGTTCAGATTCTTCCAAGATTGAAAAGAAGAATTGGTAGTAAGGAGAATGGAGCAGAAGTGTTAGGTGTTCACCTGGAAGGGCCATTCATCTCAGCAGCTAAAAGAGGAGCTCATTTTGAAGAGTTCATTCGACCATTGGACAAGGGCTGGCAGAGTGTGATGGATGTCTATGGATGTTTAGAGAATGTTTCCATAGTGACACTAGCACCAGAACTCCATCAAGCCAGTGGTGTTATCTCCAGGCTTATTACAATGGGCATCACTGTGTCTCTTGGTATGTTCCATTGTGAAAGAGATTATCTGTCTCCTCAAAACTAAGAAACTGAGAAAAAAAAAGCCTCTTGAATGTCTGTGTATGTATAGTATGGTATCTGAAGTCTGCCTTTGCCATGGTGCAGAAAATGTATTGCTTTTCACCTATATACAGGGTGATTATAAAGAAAGTTACCTCATTCAACACATCAGATCTTGTAAATGGTTAGACACAGGATCGTGAAAATTGATATAAATGCTACAGGGGCCACAGGGAAGACAATGCAGTACATGTCTTATGTTGTCCACAAAAGCGAACAAATGGCCCATTTATGATTGTTGTGTTCAATGTGTGCCCCTCCATTATCCACTACACCAGCAAACTTTTGGTTGCTGGGGTTTCTGAAGTCTTGCATGTACTGAGGAACCCCACACATGTTTCCAGACCTTAAAGATGCCATTGTCAGGGAGGTGGCCAGCATACCTGAGGATGTGCAACATGCTGCTGTCATGTCTGTTGTCATACAAATGTTATGCATAGTGGATAATGGAGGAGTGCACATTGAACACGACTGATTATCATAAGTGGGCCATCTGTTCACTTGTGTTGACAACACATGACATGTACTGCATTATCTTCCCCATGGCCCCTGTAGCATTTGTATTAATTTTCACAATTACATGTCTAACCATTTACAAGATCTGATGCTTTGAACATGGGGACTTTCTTTATAAGCACCCTGTACAAGGAACTGAGACTTTAGAGGGAAAAATTAAATTCATTATAAGTACAATAAACAGAAGAGAGACAGGTTTCACATTAGGAAGAGGCTGCTAATATATGAAAGTGGGTAAAAATGGTTCTTCTCATGCCCTAGTCTGAAAGTTGTAATTTAAATTGAAAATTGGTTTCTCTTGCAATTTCAGAATGCACAAATATGTCTCTTGGCAGGGCATTCAAGTGCAACATTGGTGGAGGGGGAAGTAGGAGTTCAAAATGGGGCATCCTTCATCACACACCTCTTCAATGCCATGCCTCCTGTGAGTGACAGGCCTCATAGCTCCACTTTACCCCTGAGGACCTCACTGCACCTTAGATTTTGCCTCTCTTGCATGCTCAAAGCAAGACAGTCTATGATGCAACATTTTCTATTGTTTAATTGGCAGATAATAAAATGACTTTGTGAACCAGTTATAGTTAGACTCAAAATTAATCCCATTTAGTAATGCCATAGTCAAAAACATGTTTAGTATGGCTACCATAGCAACCAATGAGGATTTAGCTATTGACAGCTCAAAACTGATATAATTTTCTACTCTCATAACATGTGACCTCCAAGCCTGGAACATTTCATTAGTTGCAGGCATTAACAAATGAGAGTCAGAACAAAAATAGTAGAGGCATGCAAGTCTTGCCCTCCCAGATTGTAAAAATACAGGGTTAGCATTTGACACTGAATAGAAAATAGCACACTAAAAGCAGTATGTAAAACAAAAATGAGTAAAGTAGAAGGTACAAATACTGTGTGAATTTTCACTATAAAAAAGTAGATTTGCTATCTATCCCTCTCATGAAACTTAGTTGCAGTGACAAGTCAACCATCAATATGAAAACAGAAATGAGAAACAGAAAGAAGGTATGAGGCACCATGCATACCAAAGGAATTATACCCTTAAATACTACAGTGTCCCCAAGGTCTGGAACCAATGACAATTCATATTTTTTTAAGTTTCAGTTTCACAAATAGTACCAATTTACATTATTTGCTCAAAATGTCCATATAACTCAAAACAAGTCTGGATATGATATTTCCAGTTCCTTTGCACACTGCAAAGCAGTTCCTGGTTCTTGTCACTGTCCTACAAATGTCTCAAACTCATTGTTTGAGATGTTCTGTGTCCCTGGTCTTCACTTCATACACATGGGCTTTTAGCACTCCTCAAAAGAATTCACAATTAGCTGAAAATAGAAGAGAAATAGGAAAACTTTAGAATCGGCTTTGGTTCCAGACTTTAGGGACACTTTGTATCATGGGACCCATGATACAAGCATTGAAAGCATTGTAAATAAAGGATGGCTGACAGCACTGAGAAACTCAAGCCTTTGCCTAATTTCATTTTGTTAAGGACCAAACCGAAGCTCTTATTCTTAAAGAATGCTTGCTGCTGAATATATATAAAAAGTCAGAATAGCATTATTTGATTTTTTGTAATGTCAAAGGAAAGTCAAATGGACAAAGTAAATGCCTGTAGTTTGGTAGAGTATATGGCAGAGGGCAGTGATTGAGAAACAAAAATTGACAGTAATTGAGAAAAGGCAATGCAAGTAATTGCTTTCAATTGTGTCACTTAAGTTATGAAGGCCATGTTATTTTTCTCAGAAGTCCAAAGAATTTAATTATACAGTAGAATTCAATCATGCATGACTCTTATTACAAGCTCCTGGGAAGAGCAACTTGGAGACCTTGTATGTGTCAGATATTATGATATGTGTTGTATATGCAGTCTTTCAAAAGTTGCTTCTGCTGTTCAGACAGCTGTTCCCAGGAAACTGATGGACACAATGTTGTGAAACTTGATGTGTAGACCATATTACCCATGCAAGAGATAGTATACATAGTTGTGTGGTATGCCATGGTGACACTAAAAGGTGTCAAAAAACATTTTCTCCCCTCTGCTGTCCAAACAGTGATAGATGAATGCTGTGAAAAAGTTCTGGATGTTTTCAGAGAATGAGTCACCACTTTCAGCAATCTTGTCTGGTAAGATCACCTGACCTCACACCAGCAGACTTCTGGCTTTGGGGTTACATTAAGAGCTGTGTTTACTGCAATACCCCCACCACAACCCATGAGTTGAAGGGGAAAATATGGCAAGAAATTCGCTCTATGCCTCCTGCTATGCTTCAAGCAGCAGTATGGTATGTGTTGCCATGATTGGAGATGATGACTATCATCAATAGAAACCATATTGAAGGGCTATTATAAAAATATTCCCCATTTGTCAACCACAGGTATCAGTAACTTGTAATGTGACCATGATCTCTTCATAACCCATTACTTGACTGTGTATGTTGTCTTCTGCAAAGTCAGTACACCATTTTTCAGTACACCAAGTTTCACAACATTTGTGTCAGTCGGTTTCCTGGGGCAGTAGTCTGAACAATGGAATTGACTTTTTTAAAGATCCTGTACATAACTGAAACAAGCCTGTGAGAAATGAAATACTGATGGGACCTTATTGGACCATGCTTCCCCAATTGCATGAAGTGTTAATATGCTTGATCAGGTTCCTGAGTCCATCAGTGCATTTCTATCTTTGTTTTTGCATGGGAAAACCTCAGATTTTCTAGCTGACCTGGCAGAGAAGGGTCATTAGGACTTTATCCTCTCTGCTACTGAGAGATCTGCTGAAAGATCGACTCCTTAGAAATGAGAAAATTCATCGTTGCATTCATCTCAATTTTAAGACCCTTTCAGCAGACCCTTTGGTAGCATATTGAAAAAAATTCATCAAAGCTATATTTAATTGACAAATGAGATGAAAATTTGCCAGTCACCATCAAATACATCAGTCTTTTCATTAGGAAAGTAAGAATGGTGTATTGCAACAGGAAGTGCCTCAGAATACAAACTTTTTGATCACCCCTTGTATATCCTGTGTGAATGCAAGGTAATTTTCTCTTGCCCACATGGACCAATACTTCACATTCATGTTCTTTTGGGTCAATGTTTGATCTGATGTATTGTCTTTATAGTTCACAGAGAAAATGAGTCACACACTTGCTGTTGAATTGTTATTGCATAGATGTAGTGTTGGAACATTTTTCACAATTTTTACTTGGGAGTAGAGCATGTGAGGAGTCTACAAATGAAATATTATTTTGTAATGAACTCCCAGGCTTTTGCTCTATAAAGGGTTAATCTGGCATATGGACTTGGATGAGGTTGTGATGATGGGTGTGCCACTTTCCAGTTTCATCACCGTGATCCTGGATTGGTTGGTCTCCTCACATCTATACAGATCCCATCAGATCATATCCTCTTCTACGGTGTCATTGCTGATGGAATCCACACACATCCTGCTGCTCTTCGCATTGCCTATCGAACTCACTATCCAGGTCTGCTCAAGTGGACACTCGATCAATTCCTATTCATTTTACCTTGTGCTTTTTTTGAAGATGATTTTTTATGGGAGGGATTAGTAAGCTTAGGCTGAAAATGAAAAACAAAATCCAGTTACTGATGATCCCATGGATTTGGTGACTGGAAGGGCTGCATATATATGCTAATAAAAATGTCCCACTTGATGACTTCTCAAGGAATTCTGACAAAATGTATTATGGGATGTGGTATTTTCAATATCAGGACTTGTGGAAATGACTGAATGCAGCAAAAGCTTTTGATCTCTGGATGTTTAGAGAGAAGATAAGAAATTTGAAAAATAAATAGGATTTTATTCATGTCATTCAAGGAAATATAACATTCAAGATCCTTTTTAAATTTGATGCTTAATGGTTGTTATGGGAATGATCCAACTTTTATGTCAAAACTGGGTGCTAAGGTTTGCTTTGTCATTTTGGTGAACCAAGTAATACTTTCTACAGAAAGTATGGAATGTCACTGCCTATTTTAAACTTGTAATAACTTTTTACATTTTTGGACTAGAATTATAACAATGGTTTTCATGCCAAAAGCAATAGAATTTGATAGATTTTATTATTTAATTGATATGTTTGTTTGCAGATACCTTCTATGGTGCCAAAATTGAATATTCAGAGGTGGTGGTAGAAGGAGAATGCCTTAGATGAAACTTCCCACCTTCTGCATGCCTTTACACCTCATACCATGCAGTTATTTGTGTATGGTGTTGAATATTAAATTTTGGCACCAAGGAGGGTGACTGCAAACAAACAAATAGATGAAATGATAAAATCCTATCAAACTCTGTTGCTTTTGGCACAAAAACCATTGCCCTAATCCAAAAATTACAAATGCTATTACAATTTTAAAATAGGCAGTGACTTTCCGTACACCCTGTATATCCAAACCAGATATTGTTCTCAACAATTGGCTTAGTTATAAGTTATATTGATGTGTTGCCCTTTGGATTCATTTTTTGATAAGTCCAAGAACAAAAAATTAGGTGAAACTGATTACTCAAGGAAAGGGAGTTACTTGGGGAAAAAGTAAAAGGGAGGGTCAAGAGTAGGATAATTTCTATGCAAAAAAAAAATAGCAATCAGAAAATAAGAGTAAAAATGGGATTTTACAAAGATTCTAACTTTGTTTCTTTGATAAAATACACTTCATCTCAAAGGAGACACAGAAAGGTGTTCTGTTAATTTTTTTTAGAAGTTTGTTCAATTGCACATTGATAACATTTCCACCAGTGCCTGTAGCATATTTGAAAGACTTTTACCAGACAGACATTTATAGAAATTGGTAAGATTTCTAGTAAGATTGAAAAAAATAATTGAAATAAACTTTCTATCATGCCTATAAATCAATATTGAGAAAGCAGATGTGAGTGAATGTGTATGATACAAGCAGAGTGTGAATATGAGTGAGATGATTTGGGATGGGAAAGGTCTAGTTTTGGTGACGGATGCAATAAGTGCAATGGGACTGGGAGATGGGACACACATTCTTGGAGAGCAAAGGATACAGATTGATGGACGCAGGGCTACCATCAAGGGGACAACCACTCTTGCTGGATCTGTTGCCACCATGGATCAGTGCATACAGCATCTCAGGAAAGCTGCAAGTGTGTATATCCATTACCCTGTCCTTCTCCATTACTCTCCCACTTCTCAGTCATCTCAAATATGAAGTCTCCTGACTCTAACATATGCTGAATCCACCATTTCATTAGCATTTTGAAGGATAGAAGCAATATCCATAATGCTACCACCTCGTACTAGCGAGGTTATTTGCCCTTCGGGCAAACAAACTCGCTATGGTCGCGCCTTCGGCGCTCCATTGCCTTGAATATATATTAATTCATTTATTCTTTGCGAAATGGCAAACACGTATTTAAAGTACGTCCCCATTGAAATACGTGACATATGGGGACGAAAGTTTTGATTTTGATAAAAATAATTATTTCTATTATTTCTAGTGTGCCTAACTTGAAATATTTCCATGTGTCCCTTCTTGCAAGGGTGGAGATGACATTTTGAAATACTTCCCTCCTATAATCTACGCTAAGGAAACATATTTCAAAAGTAGGATTTTTCCTGTACTCAGCCACTAAATAGGTACTTCTGAGGGAAGTTTAAATTTTCTGTCTCAGTTTCGTTAGATAAAAAAAAAATCAGGAAAATGGGACTGAAAAAAGTGACCTGATGGATTTTAACGAATTTTTTTTTTTCTTTTGAAATATAGGCTCACGGAACTCGATGCGACCCAGTTTCAGCCTCATACGTTTCCCCCCTTTTGCTGGCGGAAAAAAAATGCATTTTGAAAAGCGACCCACCTAAAAGCAGTGCTCTGAGGAGACGCACAACAAAAGTTGACTTTTTCTTTAAATCAATATCGCGTCCGTTATGCCAGCTACTTTTCTATTTCTGCCGATTCTGTAAGATATGAAAAAATTTTTGAAAACGTTACATCCCCAAGAAATATGAACCGCAAAAATATTTTGGAAATTTGACGTTTGACATTTGAGCTCAGTGGGTCAACGGTCACGTTCTTACCAAGTTTCAGCTTTTCATGTGCCACCGTTTGATTGAAGCAAAGGGAACTATTTGAAAATATGTTCCCCGAAAAGGTGTGCCCCTGTGGCATGTATGACCAAAGTAGAATTTTTTCTGTACTCAGCCATTAAATAGGTATTTCTGAGGGAAGTTTATATTTTCTGTCTCTGTTCGTTGGATCAAAAAAAAAAATTCAGGAAAATGGGACTTAAAAAAAAAACGCTGTTGGGTTTTAGCGAAAAAATTTTTTTCTTCTGAATTGGAGACTCAGGGAACTCCATGCCACCCAGTTTCAGCCTTATACGTTCCTTTCCACTATATGTTCCTTGAGGCGTTTTAACCGAAGAGTACCTTTCCTTTTCTTGTTACCGAAATCAATTCTCAGAGAACTACATGGCCACAAAGTTTCAAACTAATTCGTTTGCCTTTTCGCTGGTGAAAAAACATGTTTGGAAAAGCCGACGCACCCAAATGATTTGCCCGGAGTGTATGCACCATGAAAGCTAAATACTCCCTTAAATCAATAACACCATGTCACTTATACGTGTGCCAAGTTTCAACTTTCCATTACCATTTTCCAACATTTTTCTTTCACTCCTTGTCTCAGTAGTCACATTCATGCAAAGTTTCCGCTTTCCATGTTCATCGGATTAACTGATGCAGCAAAAATATTTGGAAACATCTCCCTTTGAAATTTGTACCCCCGGGGCATTTACCTCCAAAGTCTGAAATTTTCTGCATGCAGCATCCCAATAGGTAGTTATGCACCAAGTTTCATCTTTCCACATTAACTCAATACGCCAGGGCAAACAAATTACTTGAAAAACGTTGGCCCCTAAAAATATGCACCCACATGGCATGAGGATCTAAAATTTTACATTTTTCCTGAACTCATCGTCTCGGTAGGCATGTCCATGCCAAGTTTCAGCTTTCCATGTCACTCCGTTTTACTGAAGCAAAAATATTGTTAGGAAGGGGGAATGAGTAACGCGCCTTAGAAGGCATAAGAGGCCGAAAAAAAGCCATGGAACTTCCAGGATTTGAACCCGAGCCTCCCGATTGTCGGTCAGGTGTGTTACCATTACACCACCGAACCCGAGACGTCGTGTCAGGCCTCTCGATGCCATCCTAATCTGTCACAATATAAATCTTTAAAAACTTCTCCCCCCAAAATTTGTACCCCCAGGGCAAGAACCTCCAGTCGGATTTTTTCTGAACGCTGCATCCCAAAAGGTACATGTGTACCAAGTTTCAGATTTCTAACCCTTCTAGTACATGGTTAGAATTAACGTCAGTCAGTCACGATCATCTATATATATTAGATGCTACCACTGCTGGGAAATTTTTCCTGCACATTCACAAGTGTGTTATTTATAGGATAGCCATATCAGTGCTTTAGCTTGACCAAGACAGAAGTTCAGAAACCAGTTAAATAGTGTGCCCCAGAACTAGAGTAGCAAGTTTTTTCTTTTACAGACAAGTTATACCTACATGAAGTAAAATACATACCTGAATGAGTTTGACATCAGCATTCAATGCATTGAAAGGACTTGTATACTATAATTTTCCCTCTTGGGGAAATAGGGTGTTCAACAGTGGAGGCATTGGAGGCAGCAACATTGCATCCAGCTCAGGTGCTTGGAGATGACAAGAGGAAAGGGAGTTTGGATTATGGGGCAGATGCTGACTTTGTTCTTCTTGATGAAGACTTGAATGTTCAGGGAACATTCATCAGAGGAATTCAAGTCTATGCTAACCCCATGCTGCCTCCCTTTGAGCCCTTGCCCTGTGACTGACTAACAGGACTTGGAGTGTCCTAAGATGCTCAAAGAAGACAAAGGGAGGCCCCTTGAGTCCCAAACCTTATGAAAGGGCAACGGTTGCTTCATTGTTTTCCTGGTTGTGGGATTGTACTTTTCTTGTTAGAATGTCCTTGGCTACTATGAATGGTGAATGCCACAAGCTCACTTGTGTGATGTTAAGTCCCAGTGTTTTCTCTTTCTTATTTAAACATAGAAAAAGTCTTTAAAAATGGTTATTTTAATATAATACCAGTAAGTCTAAGTGGAATTGCTATGATGCAAAAAGCCTAGTTTTGAATATGAAATGATAAAAAATAGAGCACACCTGCACATTGTTGCAAAATGAAAGTTATGTTATGATGCCATCACAAGTAATCTCACAATAAACATAAAATACAGCAAAGGAGACAACACCATTTGATTTTTACTGAAGTCAATAAGGCCATGAGGTTTTCCTGCAAAATGCTTTCTGGATAACAGGCAGGGAAAAGTGCTAACATTTAGGGTAAGCAGAACAGTCAAAATGTTAAATGTCTGAATGAAGGGAAGATAGACATGTCTACTAATTTTGGCCTTCAAGCTTCTAAATCATCCCTAAATAATTTTCCATCATAGGTGAAATGCGAATATTAGATGAAGAGTAAATGGAGATAGCTGCTCAATGAAATGTTTGCAATTGCAGTTTGCAACAACAGATAGATTGGCAAACAATTCAACTCATGGTAAAAGTTTAGCATAAAAAATGAGTAGAGGTTTGGATTCTTGTGCACCAGAATGTCTTGCTCTATAATGCTCTATATTGCTTGCTGAGTTTATTTTTGGAATCAAAAAGTTTCCATCCATCTAAAGAACAACATGAATGCCAAAGACATACAATGGAAGGAGAAGCAGCAGCTTTACATTAATGACCCATTTCATTGGTTAGTTCATGTCCATATTTTTCAAAGGTGAATTATAAATCAGTGGCATGAAAAACCTTGGCTAATCAATATATTCTTGAATCATCCCCATCTGAAACATCATGCAAAAAATTCCTCACTTAACATTTCACTGCACTGTTACTGATTGGTAACATACTGATTAACTTTTATGCATAAAGGTAGTAGATTCACTGTGTAGGGCCTGGGATTTCGTATATTCATGTAGAAAAAGCTTGTTACCAACTAGGAAGTTATTGAGAATATTGTCTATAAAATAGCTGAGAAAAGACCTTTGGTCTTATTTCTTTGTAATTTCATATTTTTCATATTATACCTTTAGGTCTTAAAAAATATTTTTCTTAGACCTTTATCTCACATCTTACAGTTTGCATCACCAGAAAAAGTTTATTATTGACTGTTCAACTTCACTTCTTGAAATGAGGTCATCTCTCATCAATGGATTACTCAGAAAATCAATCCAATGATTGCATAGATCTTTACAGATTGGTTTTCAGAAAGTACCATTGAAATTTAGCAAGAAATCCTGCTGTTACAAGGATTTCAATAGCTTACCTGAGGTTTGTCTTGTATGGTCCAACTTTGTTACCCTGGATTACATTCACATGCAACATGACTAGGTTAATCTTAAAATATAAATATAAAATTTACTTGACTACAAAGACAATAAAATGATTTTGAGAGATATGCCAGACACAATTGTATATTTTTAAATTTAATATAAAATGTATTTAAAATGGCACTAGTTTGATTAAAATTTCAAATGAATCTTCAGCTAAATATTCCACTCATGAATAAAGCAATTCTACTGATTCACAAGAAAACCCATATTCCTGAGTGTTTTCCTTTTTGGGCTCAGGCAAAGCCTTAGTCTGCTTGATCACACCTTTGTTGTGGGGATTGTTGTCCAGAATCAAACAGGGATGAAGTGAATCTCAGGTAGTGCCCCATTCATGTTCTCTGTATTCATTGCACTCGGTTCCAGCTCTTTCCTCTTCCATTGGCCTTTGGCTATATAGTTTCATTGAAATACATCCATGTCACAGAATCAAAATCAAATTGTATTTTCTTGGGCAGGGTCAAACAAGGAGATTTTCCATCCCTACAAGTGAAGGTTTAGGCTGAACACACTTCATCAGTCTTGAGATTGTCCTCTCAATGGATGCAAAATACAAGTAGGTGGATATGACAGCAACACAGGTAAAATAAAAATCCAATCTTAGGATTCTTAGTTCATATCTTTGACAGAGTACAACAGGCGTCAGTGGACATTGATGGGAAATGTAATATATCAAAAACTGCAACATGCATCAATCCATATTAACAAAACTGAAATCATATATATTTTCATATTCCATATCACAAGTGGGAAGAGGGTCCTCAAAGGAGGATATCACCATTCAAGTCTTGTTGCTGTCCCCATTCCCATTCACAGGTTTCTGATCCAACTTATTTCTGTTGGTTTTGATCATGTAAATGAAGAATGTGAGGACCTCCTTCTCTGACACTGGGATATTCTTGAAGTGTTTTCTTATGCACTGAAAAATAAAATGAAGTTGAAGCAATATTGATTTTAGTGTCAATACTATTTTCTAGTTTTTTTTTGTGCATCACATTGAAGACCCAGCAAAATGACTTTAAGCAGTCACAGCAGAGCTTGTAGAACTTCATGATGAGTTCAGTTCATCTGAACTACATTGTGTTTTCTCATGCGTATAATCAGCAAAGGAGAGACCAACCTGCTGTGTGCATAGGTCTTACTGAAACCTTTGGATTCTCATAAGCAAACTAAATCAATAGAAACATACTAGGGAAAGATTGAAAAAACCTGGCTACTTCAGAGGCTGAGTTGCCACAATGGCAAAATACAATCATCCAAAAACATAGGCCACTCTTTGAACTGAAATAACAATGAGAAAATATTCAACATTCATTCATGGGTATGAACAGTATACCAATGGCTTTCTGCAAGTTATCAAATTACCTGGCAAATATGTTTGAAGGCTGGCTGGTTTGAATGAACCAACCAGCCACAGACCACAAGGAAGGGCTAAAATAACCAAAGTCAAACAAATCAAAGGGTTCTTTGATCATCTCTCTCTATAAGGCTTGAGTATGGTAAAACCACCATTGTTCAGACAGTTAAGCCATGATAGGATTATTTGCTTGTTACACCTTCATGGTACAACCCAGACACTTCATTTTTTTTTGCATCTGGCAGAGCAATACGAGTAGGTAAGAGTGTGATGAAGATGATGACCATTGAAGCCTTATAGCTTCCAATGGAAGCTATAAGGCTTTGATGGCTTTTTTGGTTTAAAATCATCATACAGTCATCATACATTTGAATCAAATTAACCTCTCACACATTTCATGCATGAATAAAATTCTAATTTAGCTTCGTAACTAAACATTTTAAAAATAAGTTTTGAAATTAAACTACATAATAAGTTTATTGAAAATTAACATATAAAATTATGCAGCTTAATTAGTGGTCAGAAATCCAACCTAGACTATCCATTAACCCCTTTACTGGCATGTTTTCAGACACAAATTGTTTTTTAAACGAGACCAGCTTGTCCATGCCAGTGAAGGGGTTAACCTCACTGGCAGATGAAAATTTAAATCTCCAACTTCCTCTTGAAGGTGCCATTGCATCTGCTGGGCATCAAGAGATGCTGAAGCCAGAGAAAGGGTTAAGTGCTTCTCAGCAATCCCATTATACTTTCTGTAAGTAACCTGGAAAAGCAAGATAAAATAACTGAAACAAGAATTTCTGGAAATTAAATATTAAAATTTTTTTTTTAAACCTAAAAATTCCCTCTCTCTGATACATTCTAAATGCCTGCGAATACCTGATTGATATTGAGAGCAAGTTATCAAATAGATGGCATAGCTATGATAAAGCTGACAGCTGTCATTTAAAAAAGTGACACCAAAATTGGATCTTTGACACTGTGCAAATAGCTGCACAGTGTGAGATGCAGAGGTTCCCTACCCTGATCCAGAGGTGCTGGCTGAAGGAGAATGGCTTCCATGCAGCTTTTTTAGAGATTGGACCTCCACACCTAATACAGTGCAGCTATTTGCAAGTGGTGTTAGGGATTTGATTTTGGCTTAGGGGGTTACAGTAAACAAACAAATAAATGAAATCATAAACCTTATTGAATGAATTCTGCTTCTTTGGCTCAAGAACCATTGTTCTAGTCCAAAAAGTACAAAAGTTATTACAATTTTAAAATAGGGAATGACTTTCAAAACATCCAGTGTAAGTGTGTAAGATCATACAGAAGGAGCCTCAACTCCAATCTGAAGCAATTAAGTTTTCAGGAAGTAGGGAATGAAATACAGTCTATGCTCTAATTTTTTAAAAGATCAGGCAAACATAGCAACAGTCTATCTTACCTCAGTGAGTTGGGACTTGTTCAATCCGGGCTGTGCACTTAGTTTGTAATGTTTTCTGTATCTCCTTAAGGTATTCAACTGGAGCTGAAGCCAATCAATCTCCGGACGATCCCCATCAGCTTCATTACTTTCATTGTCAGAGTCCTTGTGCTTCCGTTTTGTCCTTGCTAACTGTATCACATTTTTGTGAAAATCACAAATATACAGGTGCCGTGCCTGGACAAGAATAAAAACAAAATCATTTGTTATTCCAGATGTCCAGTTTCTGAAATGCTGTATTCAAAATTTCTTAGGCATGGTGAAATAGGATTAGGAAACTATTCAGAAGAAAGGTCATTCATGGGGCAGAGAAACTTCATTCTCAATGTGACCATCTCTGGCCTAAACTGCTTATTTCATCTCATGTGATGGATATGAAATGACAAAAGATTACAGCTATCACCAGGGGTTGCAGATGACAGACTGCATCACTACTGTAAATACATTTTAAACATGTATTCAGGAATTGCCTTAACCCCTTAAGTGGTTGTCCTATATTCAATTGAATCAGAGCGAGATTTTCAGTCACATTACATATATGTATGTATGGGATTAGTTCTCGATTGCATCTTTGTTCCTCATTTTTGCAGATAGACAGCATCAGCTAGCATTTTGCCTTGTAAGGTAACAGTTGTAAGATAAATGAATTCATTGTTAGAGCATTAAAAAACCTTTTTTTCCCAGAGGGTACTTCACAATGCTTTCACACTCAAATCATGTGGCTACTATGGTTTGAACAAGGCCTGAACTTCAGGCAACATTTGAGGAATTAATGAACATTTCAAACAATATCAATGGTCCCTTGGTGTCAGGGACAAACTGAATGGCTTATGAAGTTGAATCACAAGGGATTGAAGACATTGAATATACTGATGATTTACTATGCAGGGCATGGATGGTCTGGCAAACAAAAACATCAAGGAAGGGCCCCATTTGTACCACTTGGCTCCATTGTAAAAAAATATAAAATAAAAATAAAAATAAAATAAATTATTTTTTAAAGTCTGGTTAAAGCTTTGCTTTTTCTTGATACTTGCCCTATCATCTATAATACAAATTTCTAATAGTCACACACAATAGAAGTAAAAAATTATCAACATGGCACAACCCACATCACTGTTGTTTTGAGAGTGGAAAGACATACATTTGTAAAGAGCAAAATTGCATGAAATCTATGCACCCAAAATTTAGGCAGTGAGTTCACCACCACCACCACCACTGGGACTATCATAAAACTGAGCCCCACACCCAATACGTCATGAACTTAGCCCATGGTACATTCAAACCAATGCAACTGAGAGTATTCATTCTGTTCTCAAAACTGTTCAAAACAGAATTCAATTTTGGCATTACTTTTTACATATCATCAATCAAAGCAGTGGTGCCACATTTATCCATGGTGCTAAAGGGAATGAAACACATAACTTACTAATGGATCTACTTGAAGCTTCAATTTTCTTTGTGCAACAGTCTTCTCTATTCTCTTGCTGTAAGATGCATTCCCTGCAGATTTCTTGCAAGGATCTCCTTGATCAACTAAACAACAAGTCTGACTATAGTAGCTATGGCAGTCAATGGTATCATCCATTGCTTTCATCTGCTGGAAGAAAACCATCCATAGAGATATGTATGTACAGTTGGAAGAGACAAAGGAAAATATAAAATAACAGTGTCTATTGGTTGAGCTTGCTCATGTCTCCTCAGCTGATACCTACATTTCATAGAAGAGAGCTTGGCATCTAAGTTGTGGCCAAGCTGGTTTTTTGAAGTGAAGGAGAATGTCTAAGGTTAGGTCTGAAAGTAAAAAAAGCTTGTTGCATATTCCAGAGTGAAGGCTTTCATCGTTACAATTGCCATGTACTTTGTTTTCAGCAATTTCATTCTAAGAGTATCAATTAAAATGCAGGATTTGACAAAAGTTATATAGTCTGGGCAAGGGCTCACTCATCCAATTTGCAGGGAATAGAGCACTTAATGAGTGATTTTAAATGTTTATTGCAAAGCAGGTGTCTTCACACCAAGGAAGAATTTATCCCCTTTCCTATTTGAGACATCTTAAATTAGTTCAACTGCATGTCATTTCCTATCCTGAAATAGCATGAGCAGTTTTTAAATGACTACAACATCCTTCAATACTGAAGAGCTGTCTAGTTTTGTGCCAAAAGATTGTTCAAAATCTTCCGACAAAACCAAGGAAGCACTTTCCTCTATCATGAAAGTCATATCTGTTTGATGGGCAAGTGGAAACTTTATCATGTTAGGAGTGATGTAAGAAGTCACTATTCTCAACTTTGCTCTGAAGTTGGGTCCAAGCCAGCTTAGTCAATCGACACTGTAAAAATACAATGAACAAATAATATATATGTATTTACTTGAAAGGGCTTACAGTCAATTCATAACATATCCAGCCACACATGTATCTTAAAGCAAAGTTGTTCCTTCGCTAACAGCATAAACAGGAACGTCAGTGTTAAACAAAATACACCGGTGTCCATCCTTCCTACGAAGCATTTCAATGCGTCGGCAGCTGCTGTTAGAACCCTCAACCTTCATCTTTGGCTGGTGAAGTCGTGATGCACTAGACCTAGGCTTATCTTGAATCTAACTGTAAAGTTGAGCAAAAGTGAAAAACGTGCAATGAATTCAAGCTACACCACGCAATCTAGTTACTTTTAAAGTTGAGAAACACCCAATCATCGTCCTGGCCAAGATAAAACTTCATGCATAAAATGAATAGAGACCTGTATCAAAGCCCAAACTATTCCAAAAGGATCAACTCACTACGTCATGGTCCATGTGCAGGTGCAAGTTCGACACATGGCATCCGGCATGATTGCGAAGGGCGGAGCTACAGGCGGAGCGACACATTCAAGTCCGTAACATTCAGCGGTCAGAGCCACAGGGGTAGCAGACGACGCGTGCTTGCCGAACGTAAGTTAATATCTTGGATGCTATTGGCTTTTGGAACTGCACTACGTGATGAGAGAACGTCTCTCATTGGCTAAGTTTTCGCGCGGGACCCAAGTTAACGAATCGGAATATTCCTGTAGTTCTGAATGCTTCCACGATGCTGTGCTAATAGCGGTAGGCCTATATAGCGTCCTTATACCCCTACGTCGTTGACCGTGTTGTCCGGTAAGGGATTTTTTACTTCAAATTCGTGCCGTTGCGGACCTAGCTTAACTATACCCATGCCCCTGCCGGCTCCTTTTGCGCCTTAGCATTATGCCTACGGTACCTTATCGATTTGTTTAAATCTGTAACAAGGAATTTTCGAAGTAGGATTCGACGACATGGACAGAAAAAGGAGAAGTCTTGCTTAGGCCTACCTTAGATTCTAGTCTCAGTCCTACGAATATCCGTTGAGCGAACTATGCACCAGGCGTTCCCATAATGTCGACTATCATTAGTGTAGGTCTAGGCTAGCCTAAGGAATCGGCTGCTGCTCACGAGAAGAGCTCTTAAAGGCAAGACCTTTACCTCAGTACAATTTTGAGGCTTTGAATTTTTTGTCACGCTTTAATTGCTGTGGTAGTATGAATTTCAATTTTGCCGAAGTTAAGGGTAGACCTAGGTTAAGTGTATCATGACATGATTTATCCAGTATTGATTTAGGCCTGTGTCCTATTTATTGAAATTTTACAAGAGTAGGTTTCATTTAATTCTATTGTGAAAGCTCCAATCATCAGGTTAAGGTAAAGGTTGCATAATATCTTCCCCCCCCCCCCCAAAAAAAAAAAAAAAGATGTCACAATTGATCTGGTGGATTCAGAAACATTGAAAGATGTAAAGGTGGAAATCTTGATTGCTCAAATCTACCCAAGGTCACACTTTACCTTCCAGTCCCATACTAAATATGACTACTGCTTCAACTATTTGTATTGACCATTTCTGGGGCTGTCTTCATGCCAGCATTGCCATTTCTAGGATGCCCTTGACGAAGTAATTCTCTGTTAGATCTGGAAGATATAACATTGTCATTGCTTGAATGAGTCAAGTCAAAATAAAATGTTGCACATTACTATTGGGGTGAAAACATTGGTGTGCTTAAATAGTTACAATATTGCCTATTGGTAAATATTTACGTAATTGTTAGTAATTGTCACAGTTCTGGTGGAGAGATTTATCTCTGTTTTCTTGAATTGCAGGTATACTTCAATTTCACTGAAATCATGCCCCGTGCAAAAGCTGATGCTGATAAGCCCCGTGGGCGTATGTCAGCATATGCCTTCTTTGTACAGACGTGCAGGGAGGAGCATAAGAAGAAGCACCCGAATGAAAATGTTGTATTTTCAGAATTTTCGAAGAAATGTGCAGAGAGATGGAAGGTGAGTTGAATATTCAACATTATTACCCAATACATGGGGCTTTGTGAGTTCATATAGTTACTGTAGATTCTAATAGAATTGAGAATTTTAAAATAAAAAAATTTCCTGCAGAAAAAAAAAAAATTCTGTGCTGAAACTGTTTCTACTTTTTCCAACAAGCTGTAGTGATAGTGTAACTGGTCACAGTAAAGTGCATACCCCCTAGGAATATTGTGTTGTCCCTAAATGCCAGGCCAGGCTATGTTGGTATATAATATAAATAAATGGAATCTCAATGGATGTGGCATGTTTCCAATGGAAATAATCTATAAAAATTGTAGACTGGGGGTGTGGAATTTCTCCAGGTTGTATGCACTTAACCATTACCAGTGTAATGTACCAGTTACCATGAGAAGTCACATAGCTCTTGCCTGTGGGGAGCTATTTATGTCATTCTGAAACCTATGTTCCTGTAATATCTTTACTGCCTTATCCATCATAACATCCTTTGTATGGCTTTTGCCCATCAACACAGACTATGAATGAGAAGGAGAAGGGTCGCTTTCATGAAATGGCTGCAAGAGACAAGCAGCGCTTTGACTCTGAGATGAGCAACTACAAGAGCACAGGAAAGGGTGCTGGTGGGAGAAAGAGGAAGCGTGCAAAGGATCCTGCTGCACCCAAAAGAGCCCTGTAAGTCCATTCTATGTGTTACATGGGAATAACCGAAGCTTCCTTTTTGCTACATGCTATTTTCCAAACCCACACCATTTTTTTAAACCAAAACAAAGCTGATAGTCATTGCACTGGAACATGAGTGTAATAAAAATGAGATTTGTAAAACTGGGTGCTTGTCAGTTGTTCTGGTAATTTCTAGACATGAAACTATATTGTATTTAGGCTGATATCAATTTCTGTACATTCAAGTACTAAGAATTAATTCTTTGGAGGTGAACAATTCATTGGAGGTGAACAAATTGTGTTCATGAATCATAGAAACTTCTTTTAGCGTTTTTAGACTTGTGGAAATCAAAAAGGCAACAGATCCACATAGTTCCAATATGTGGATCCTCATAATTTCTAAATAAAGTAAAGGATTAACATATTCTTGAAAGATTCATTACAGAAAATAAAATCGCAACCTTCCAATAAGAGAATGCCATTGTGAGAAGCAATGAATGTTAATGAGTATGGCAGAGTGAGGAGGCCTCAGAGTTTTAGTCTGCCCCCCCCCCCCCCCCGGGATAGTTGTTATTACGCGTACAGAAACAAATCTCGAGACGCACTTTTTTCACGGTCTCGTTTCTGCCCCAGTCCTGATTCAAATAACTCCTTGGTATATTGCACCCACGGACTTTCCCTTCACCCCTGCTTCATCGCTCTGTGAAGCCATCCGTTCCCGTGTTCACACTTGAATATTCCGCTATTTCAGGAAGTAGACAGCGGCAGTCGGAATTCTACACTTCTCACTCTCTAGCCGCAGGACTTAGTTACATGCATGTCCCCGTACGTAAAGCTTGCCAAAGCAAGTCTTGGTGCCTGTGCCTACTCGTGAAGGCCTACACCCAAGGTCAATGAGGTTACCACGCGGCGGTTGCCACCAATTTCCCCGCACTCTCGAATGGTTTAGGAATTGGGTCCTTATCTCTGCGTTTACCCTTCGGATATCCCGTCCCGTGCCCTGCTCGAGGAAGCAGCTCATCGTATGGGTTTACACGTTTAACGTTTGGGCTATCCATGAGGAAGTAAACTAGGCGGAAGTTCGAGACACCGGAGAGATGACGAAATATGTTGAGATATGGCGAAAGACATAAACCCTTCGCACACACAAGGACCAGGATTTGGACGCAAACTGCCTTTGCGCTGTTTTCAGATTGAATTCGCACCCCTCCTCACAAGTGCGTTTCCATTGATTGCAGGTAGTGACACCTTCCGTAAGGGTGGCTTTTTGTTTCAGGTGTCCTTCCAATATTAGTTATCAGTTGGTTATATGTACAAGGTGGCCACAAAGCCCCTTTACGTGGAAAAAAGATCATGTACATATATTCCAACGGCTCCGTGTGTTGCCCTCCATTCTCAGCTCACAACTGGATTTGTGCCCAAGTTCTTGATAAATTCTCCGAAGTGGGAGGCCGCATACTGTAAAAGCAGTTCTGCACAGCTGTTTTGAGTTCTTCAGTATTTGCCAGTCTTGAGTATATTCTCCTTGATAATTCCCCAAAGGGAATTTTCACGTCAGGTCTGGGCTTCGGGGAAGCCACATCGTGTCAGATTTTCGCCCAATCCACGATCGTGGATCCACACACTTGTTACTAGTCTTTTCTCAATCCTAAACTCACTAAAGCCTGTCATGTTGAAACCCCACCTGGAAATACAGTAATAAAAAAAGGACATGAATATTTCATGCAAAGTGATTTTGTGGCCACCCTGTAGTATTGGGTTTATGTTATTAATCGATAAAATGTGTTTGCTTATCTAATTCCCTTATTACTACATAAATTATACAGAAAAGAATATTGAATTATTTAATTTTTGATTTTGATGTCTCTTAATGAGTAGATCTGAGGTTACTGCAAATTTAGATATTCAGTCATTTAAGGATAGCATAGTTATCACAGGTTGTTGTGTGGGTAGTGTATTGTGGAAGAATGAGAACATTGCAGTAAGTTTTACTTATGGTTCACAGGTCGGCCTTCTTCTGGTTCTGCGCTGATGAGCGACCAAAAGTTAGGGCATTGAATCCTGACTATGCTGTTGGAGATGTGGCAAAGGAGTTGGGGAAGAGATGGGCTGATGCCACGCCTGAGGTCAAGTCGAAATACGAAGCCATGGCTGCCAAAGACAAGGGAAGATATGAAAGGGTAAGTCCTCTGAGTCTGTCTCAGTAAAGCAATTTGTTTTTGGGGGGATATGTTAACCTCTATGACATCGTACCTCCATAGAGTGCTTTCATAACTCATGCAACTTAGAAAATTAGCTGCCAGTAAATGTCCTTTTTTGATAATGATGAAAAGTCATAAATGCAAGGACAAAAATTTTTTTTCAGCATTGAGTTAGTCTTTGAGGTCAAGTGATGTTCTTCATTGTGAAGCTGCTCTTCATTTCCTTCATGTTGCTTTACACATTTTGTAATCCTCTCTGTGAATCACTCGGGGTAGTTTTTGCTTCAGTCGACCCTCTTGAATAGACTCAGACAGCCTCTAACATGAGAATGTTTTGAATGGTATTCTTCATCTTACATGTTACTTCAAGATGAGTGCTATGATTGTTGATCATATAAACAAAATGTCTCTTGAGTCAAAAGTCCTTTTTTCTTCCCCCCCCCCCCCCCCAGGAAATGACTGCATACCGCAAGAAGCCCAAAGCCAACTCAGCAAATGAGGAAGGGGGTGACGATGATGATGAGGAAGAAGAGGAAGAGGATTATGATGATGATGAAGGAGATGAGTAGATACAGATTTCCTTCAAGCGGTTATTTGGGTGTCTCCTCGTGGTGAGGCTGATGTAAATAGTTGAAATATGTGACGCCGAAAGTGACAATATGGAGGGAGAAATCTTAGGAGATGGCTTCAGGACATTTTCAACACGGCAACCTGAATCTTAGGGAGAGGTTATTTTTGAAGTGCGTAATACTCACATGTCATCTTTCAGCTGTCACGCCGCACACTCATCATTCCCTCCATGGACTCTTCATCTTACTACTTTGAATGGACCTAATTTATTTATGAGTAAATTGTGTCTCTCCCACTGCCTCATGCACCACTGGAGTAGGTTTGACCGAAATGCTGTGGGAGGCAGCCGAGGTGGCTGTGTTCCAGAGTACAAAAAAATGTGGCTGTAGAAAGTGTGGCATGTTGACATTGGGTAGGCACATGTTCCTGAACTGGAAGATTTGAACGTATCCAGTGGATTCTCCATCGTACCTTTGTCCCATTTGATAAGAAGAACTGTTCTTCATCTGCTCAGTGACTGGTTCCCCTTCATGTGAATAAAACTCCTTTCTCATTCCATTCTTGTCTGTTTTGTGTGTTGAAGTCTACTTCCTGCATATGTTGTCTGTGCATCTCATTTCAAACGTTAAGAATTAGGATGCTGTATCCTTGTGCATGTAGTAATCAGTAAATGCATTTACTTGTGTGCTGCACTTGTTCCTGCACTTCCATCCATGTGGCTTTTTTAACTGAATCACTTTTCATATGAGAGGACCTATGTGAGAGTTTGGAATTTAATAACCCAAGAAAAGTTAAATGAAAGATGGACGTTTTCAGATGTTTACTTGTGAAAGTTGCAGCTGGTTCCTGGTGTCTGTTGTGCACTCACTGGCCAAAATAATAGGAACTCCTTGTCTAGTCGAATAGACTCTCCCAACTGCTGGCAATGCAAATTCCAGTGAACACTGAGTTGTGCTGGATCCTCTGAGTCTTATGCAAGGTCACATCAATGAAGTGACGTGTGTGAGTCTTGGGGTGACCAGGTGCTTCCAGCGATGCACGTTACTATCCTGGCGGGAACGGCATGTTCCAGGATGAGACAGGCTTCCATCACCTTCCCTGGCCAGCTCAATCCTATTGAAAACCTGTGGTACGTTTTGGAACGTGCGATTTGATCACACACCCTTACCCTCATCACAACCGCAACTGGAGGCGATCCTGCTGGAAGGATATAGGGTTGGCCGCTAATATTCCAGCATCGTATGGAATCGAAATGTCACGCGGTGTTCAGGCTGTTCTTGCTGCTTATGGAGGCCCAACAAATTATCGGGTAGGAGTTCCTATATTTTGGCCAGTGAGTGTACATTCTGTCCAGGAAGTGGTACTGAGATTAATTTTTACTCCAGTTATTCCAGACTGTCAAATTTGTTGTATATAATCATTTGGAGTCATCCTACTACATGAACTTTATTGGACTAGTTTTTTTCTATTAAATATTTAGTTTCAAATTCACCGGAAACTTTAATTCACATGGGAGGAGTCAAGCGTACCTCTATGCTTATGTTCTAACGACAGTGTATCTGACAGCATGGAGGGATTGTCGCGGGGGAATTGGAAAGAAGTGTTCGAGCTTTGTATAACTAGCCGGAAATGAATGACTCCAGTCACAAGATTGTATGGATAGAACATTAACATTTTGCCTGCAATCCTGCACAAAATGGCGCCCGGTTGAGACCCTCGTTTCCTTGCTGCACGGAGACAGCTTTCCCTGTAGCTCGAATTTGGAAATTTTGTGGCTGCAATAAGTTCAAGGTCGAAAGATTCCTCGTCGGAATCGCGCATTCTAGAAGCTTTTTATGCAAAAACTGGTAATGGAATCGAATGGGAAGGGCCGCAGTGAGACATGGCCCAGTGCGACCAAATAAATTAACTCTGCTTAATTTTTTTTGAAGAAGTCACCTTTAGCAGGCTAGTTTATGGGTCCCATGTGTCAACCATTCTCATGAGAAAGGACAGCACCTTATTTCGTGGGAGGACTCTCACGGACGGGTCATTCATGGAGGCTCATGCGTTTCCGTGTACTCAGGGTGTCAAAATCCGAACTAACACTGGCCCGAGGGTTCCTTGCTGACTCATCCGGTACTCGTCAGTGCTGAAAATGATCGCATGCAATGGAATTTGAATTGTGGGCCTCGAAAGAGATGTGGAGCCACGGGAGGGTGACGAGACACCTCCTCTCTCCCCTCCAGCATACTTTCTCTTGAAAAACTCCCTGCTTCCTGGAGGCTGGTTCTGTCCCCTCTGCGCATTCTGCCGTGAGTGTGTTTTCTTTCTCGGCCGGGTGGACCTGTTCTGGACGTTTTTCTTCTCTGCGTCAGATCCTGTTTCCATTTTCTCTTCTCTACGCTTTGTCTCCGTGGATGAGTGTATGTCCGAACGACTGATTATGAGGCTTTCCTCTAGTATATTTTTTACTGTCGATGCTCGCTACCTTTTTCTTCATCAATGGTCGCATCTGCATTGTTAGCAACGGTTGAAGTAATAACTACGCGATACCAACATAAGGACACGTCAGAACGCCACACGATAGAGGAAACAACTCTCGTAATCTTTATTGACTCAACGTCGCGGTGCTACTCAGGAACATCCTCATGGCAGGCTTATCGTCGATGGGGATGAGAGGTGCGGCACGACCGAGTTCTCTTTCAGCTCTTTTCATATCCTCCCAGTAGACTTCGAGCCTTCTCATGCCGTTCGAAGTGACACTTTTTTTTTTAAATACTTTTGTAACTTCAAGCGTTCCGAGGCGCTGGGGATTGTTTGAAGAACTTCCGTTGCCAGTCAATCGATCTGCGAATTCCACTTCGCTCATCTGACAACGTTTTTGCCTTTGCTAGCCATGGGGGCGACCTGTTCCATCGCAGTCTGAGTTTTTACCATTTTTTTAATCATCGTATCTGAATTCAGCGATGTCATCAGGCGCATATTCATCATTTGTGAAGCTCCACAACGCTGCAGGAAATGAACCAGATCAACGCTGATATCATAATAGGAATTTATGAGAATCGATTTAATTAAAGGGCTGAATCTTTTTTTTTTTCAAAGTCTCTGCGCACGAAAATATGATGACAAAGCAGACGAAAAGAAAAGTTCCACCCAGACCTGTAGTTGCGAAATACTTTTTTGGCTAATGAGAGATGACTGAACTGATTTCATCCTAGACTAGTGAAACAATTCTTTTAAGCTTAACCAACTTCATCTGCATTTTTAGAGCTATTTTATAGTTCTAAAAATGCACTTAGCTAAAATAACACGTCAATGACGGTAAATGTGATGAGTTTCGCCAGCGGTCAAGAAGGAGGTTGATCGACCCGGTAACAGGAACTGCATGCCAAATGATGCAGTTGAAACTGCAGCCGTTGCAGACGAATGACGTATGGCGCGTAGTGGAAACAGCTGCAGTGCTTCCCATGGTTGACTAGCAAATGGCTTCGGTCTGCTGCCACGTGCTCCAAGCGTTTTTCACGCTTGACGTCAGGTCCGCCTCCTCAAACTGCTAAAGGGCGTTTCACACTTAGCGTGTCATGCGTTCTTAGCGTGGATGCTTGAGCAGGCAGGCAGACGCACGCGTGCACACGCGTGTCCACTTATGTTCTAACGTTTTCACAGAACACAAGTCTTGCGAGTGGAATTGGGATGAGCTCTATTGAAAACGCAAGCCTTGCGTTTTGTGAAAACCTTCGATGTGAGTGGACATGCATGTGCTCGCGTGGGTCTGCCTACCTGCCTCAGCATTGACGCAAAGGATGCATGACACGCAGTGTGAAACGCCCTTTAGGTCGGAGTCACCCCCCCCCCCCCCCCAATAAAAAAAAAAAAAAATCGCCATACTCACGCGCAGACAGACACACGCACACGAATGGGGTTGAAACCTGGTGTATCAGAGGTCTGTGCCAATGACGGCGATCACGTCGAACTACGACATATTGGATATAAATGAAACAATGAAGGTGGACTCACGGTCTAGACTCTAGACAGTCGAGCGTGAAGGAGCCTCCAGTCCCATCGTCTCTTCACAGAAGGATCCGACCCAGCCCCTAGGGCAGTGATAGCGCACTCGAACACCCACGGACCTGCTGACATACCGATCCCAGAGGGCTTTATGTGGGGGTTGTGGAGGCTCCCCAAAATAAGCGACCCAGACTGCAGGTCGAATTCATCAACTACAGGGTGTCCCACTCGAAAACAGGAAACCGTTGTTTCCTGTTGGAGGCTGTCTATCGCCGCAGTCGAGATTGTTTGTTGTGGTACCGCAGGAAAAGACTTAAAAGACTCATGCGGTGGCTGGTTGGGTGGTAGGGATTCGTGCTAAAGCTTCCAAAACGGTATGCATTTGTATTTCACGAAGAGCAGTGAGCAGTCAGTGTCGTGAGCAATGCGGTTTTCATTACATTCATGACAGCAGCGGATTTTTATCGTTGAAAATTACATTGAAAGCAAATCTACAGCACAACAGTACGCTTATTTCCAAGAAGACGGAGCCACCGTGCATACTGCACAGACGACTCTCTCACGCGTCCAGAAGAGTTCGGAGAAGAAAGAACCGTGAGCAGAGGCTTGTGGCCACCACGTTCTCCAGATGTGACTGTCACCTTTGGGAGAACCTCATCATTTCTGTTGCCATGGCTGCAATCGTGCCCGAAGAACTACGGACGGTGCCCATTAATATGCCGGCGAGGACACAAAGATGCCACGTCGACGGCACCCATTTCCAACTCCCGATGCAACATGTCACTTCTTGCTCGATTACGTACAAAAAGGACTTGCCGAGCGGGACACCCTGTACCGTTCCCCATCCGCAGAACGAGTGCGAATCCTCTCAAGCATAGGCCCTCCTGTGGAGACTTTATGCTCGAGAAGCCATGCCAGAGCCTGAGGACATCAGCTGCGTTCCCACTCCACGGCTTTCGTTCCGTTCGATGCTAAAATCGTCGGGGACGTGAAGGTATTCATTGCATTTCACCGATCGATGACTGCTGGGAGTCGACGAGCGAGTCTTCACGAAACGGCACCTGCCATAGGTTTCTCACGTGATTCGATCCCAGAATCCGCTCGGTCCATCGAGCGAAGAGACGCGGCTCCCTCTGATATCGATGATAACCAACTTGTGCGGGGGTGCAGCAAAGGGCTCGAGTAAGATCAGGCAAGTTACAGAGATTCCCTCGAGGAACGATTGACGCCCTCCTGACCTCGATTCAATTAAGAGGTCTTACAGGGGGATACGTTCGAGACTTCGAAAATAACTCATGGGAATGGAACGGATTGCTGCAGGAATACATCAGGTGACGCTCAAAATACGTGCCGAGATTTTCGCATTTATTTCTCAACTTCGAAACGAGGCAGAGGCTTGCAAACTACCAAATATGAGTCTCATCTTTCCTCTCGGCCCCATGAAAACTATGCATTTCCAGTTTCCAGAGTACAGAGCTGTTCGACTATGGCACCTCAAATATTTAATATCACGCCTCATCTCATCCGAAAAGACGCGCAATGGGTCCTTCTTTGGCGTTGCACGCGGAACGAAGTGGACAAAGGGTTCTTCTCGACGGTGATCTCATTCCAGGCCTGTTCAACTCTGGCTCTGTTTAGCAAAGGAGAGATCCATCTCGATCGCTCGACCCAACAGCTAGACTTTCGGCGCTGGGAATGACGTCATGCCGTGCTTGTGCAGAAGCCCCTTCTCGACCGTGTATGATATTAAGAATTTCGAGGTGTCTTTGTCGAACGGTCGCTGTAGGTGCACCCTGGTAGTTTCACGTTTACCGTTTTCATGGGACCGAGTGGAACGACAGATGCTTAGATGGGTAGATTTGTACTGGAAATGTACTGTAGATTTGTAGATTTGTACTCGTCTGGAAGTCGAGAACGAAGCGCAAAAGTCTCGGCGCGTTGTTTATGCGCCACCTGCTATAAACCGTAAATGTACACAACCGAGCCGGATGTGGGTGAACGGTCTGGTTTCTTACGATCTTTACTACTGGTGTACTTCTCGTCGTGCTTCCAAGAAAGCTTGATCGAAGTGGGTCCCACATTCGGAAACGATCCCCAGATTTGAAGGGTGTGCAGACTTACGAGTATCTGAGTCGCAGTTTGGAGTGTGAGAACCCCAGCCAACCGGGCCGGTCCTGCAGCGTATTTGGTCGACCTGAGACCGACAGGAAAATCCTCTCTCGATGCTGCCAGCTCATCTGGGCATACATTGGGAGTAAATAATGCATGAACTGCGCAAAGAGAGAGAGAGAGAGAGAGTGAATACAGTATTGGGAATCCCTTCATTGAAAGCCGCATCGTTGAAGGGAAGCGGAAGAGCTTCCATTCCCCGCACTTCCCCTCCGAGCGTCGCCGATCGTCCGGTCCCCCCACTTCGGGATGCATCGTCGGGGGGAGCAGATCCGTGGTCGTCGCGCCCCGGCCGGACACGTGCCGACGAACCCTCGCGGCTCCTAAGAGACGAACCCGTGCCGTTTCGTGCCACAGAGGCGGCCGAGACCAAGGAAAAAGCACCTTCCGAGGTGTCCGGTAGAGACGTGCCGAGTGAGACGAGTAGGATTCGAAGCAACGGGCAGATAGGACATCGGGAATTTACCGGTAACAATACATGTAAAAGTAGACGAGCTGGAAAACGACATCCCCAGACAGAATAGAGTTGAGAATATTTGCAGATACGGTTCGTTTCGTCACCGAGCCCCCCTCCCTCCCCTCCCCCCTTCCAATCCACGAGTCCGCTATGTCATCACTGAAGAAATATATATCGAGACTACCCCTCTCTTCATTTATTTCGTATTTGCTCCCGTCGGGAGGCTTTCATATAGCGAGACGTGACATTCATTACAGCTCGAGGATCCCGACGACACTCGACAACATCCGAACCGTCCCGACGACACTCGACAACATCCGAACCGTCCCGACGACATTCGACAATATCCGAACCGTCCCGACCACGTGCGAGAGCGTCGGGCAAGTCCCGGTCGGGATGACAGCTCTCCTCGATTCACGAACGCCAACGGTTCGAGGACGGCCCCAGCATGTGACGGAGAAAACCCGGTATTCACGCGAAACAAACCCATGAAACTCTTTCCGTGGCAAAAAGCTCCGAGACTTTCCTTCACACAAGCCCAATCGATCCCCACCCCTGCAAGTCCCACCAGATTCTCAGCTGACGGTTATCTCCCCCCTATTTTCAATTTCACTCATCGGCCGGTGCCGGAACCGATTGTGGTCTGAAAATTGAGAAGTAATTAGCATGAAATTGCCTACTTATTCAAATAAGCCTATTTGGAAGCCATGTGATTCTTACCGGCGGGCCTCCTAAGAACGACAGAAACCAATTTTAGTCCTTTCTTAGTCTGTGTCCGTCGGTGGTAAATTGCTGCTGCTAAGAGCGCTTGACGACGCGTCTCTCGCAAAGGCATAGCATTAGAGGAGGTGGATTGAATTCCCGTTCTTGATTGCTATTTTCCTCCATTGGTTCCAAGAATCAGGTTGAAATACAACCCGATCGATACTTTCGTCTGGGAGAGAGGTGGCTTTCAATGAGACAGGAGAAGCCAAGCCGCGTTCTCGCTATCGCTATAATTTTTTTCCCGTGGGTTTTGTCAAAGGTTTGCCCCTCCTTTGGGCATCGGCATCGGCGGCTTGCAAACCCGCCGATGGCACCGATAGTGCAACACCGGCGGCCGATACCGGTGGTTGCCGATGCATCGATCAGTCCTAATCATCATTGAGAATTATATGGTTTGTGCCGAGCACTGCCCTCATCGGCAGAATTCGATAACAAATGAATAGGAGATACGATACGAGAAAACGTAGTTGCACAATAATGCCTACTGTGCTGAAAATCGAGTCTAACTCGAGCTGCCAGCTAGAATCAGCTAAGAACCAGAGAATCTGAAATGTGGAGGAAGCACTGAAAACCTGCCCATTTTATCGAGATTAAAGGATTAAAAGTCTCACGATAAAGGAAGCATCGAAGCGCAAAGGGCAAACGTAATCTCATCACCTTAATTCCAAGCCACTCCCCAGAAGCATATCCTCCACCCTTCGGAAGGATCTCGTCCCGGAGGCACCCCGCCCCGGGGACACCCCTCCCCGGGGACACCCCGCCCCGGGCGAAAGCCGAGACGGGGTGACTGGGTCCGTCCACGCAGCAGCACCTTCCCGGGGAGGAAGGAGGGGAATCCCTCGGGATGCAGGGTCGCCGTCCCAGTCGTCGCCGGTCCTCCGCGCTCGGCGGGTCCTCAAGTCCTGGCTTTTCGGTCGTCGATCGATGGCGCCGACGGGGCGCCCGTCTTCCAAGTCTGAGCGACAGATGCGATCGACGATGAAATGATCGGAGAATGGAGAGAAAGAGGGAAAAGAAGAATCGCTAACGACCGGGTGTTCGCCGAGGTTAGTGAATAAATCATGAGGTTGGGTGAAGGTGGCAAACTCGATTTCTCTGGGTGAGATTGCATTCATGGGGGAACAATGACTGAGCCGTTCTCATTCATTCCAAGAGTTCCATGGATTTTTTTTCTCTGACTGCATTGTACTACGAAATAATAAGAAAGAATTCCTCTTTCCGGCTGCACGGCGCAAACGTAGTCCGAAAGGAGAACCGCGGGGGGGGGGGGGGGGGGGAGGNGGGGGGGGGGGGGGGGGGGGGGGGGGGGGGGGGAAGGACAGGAACTTCTAGGAGGAATTCTGGCCGGGAATGAATAAGAGAAAAGTTAACTTGAGCACCTCTTAACCCTTCAAGCAGTTTTCACGTACACCCTACGTTCATCACTTAGGATGTCAGGCCAGCGCCTGAAGGGTTAAAGAGGTGCTGCCTCAGACTCAACACGATATTTTCGATTTGCACGAGGGATTATCGGACATGGATGATCTTGTCTGGAGTAGTGGCCGGTAGTCACACCGGGTGTCGTTTACGGAAACTACGGAGCCCATGAAGGCGATATTACCCCTGGGAGTCATCGATGGCGACGGGCGTCTTAGTCCCATCGTCAACTAATGAATGGCTGGTCGGGTCGAGTCGAGGCGGTTGGTTCACGTCTCCGTGATACGGAGGCGTGGGAGTCCCTATACTTAGACCAGACCCATCTTGACGCGTCCGATTTCCGTTTTTTTTTTTTTTCCATTCACGATGGTGAACGTTTGGCAGTGCAGATAATCCCCGAACTTCGTCATCCCGCAGTATCAGACGGAAAAGTGAGAGGGAGGGCGTCGGAGAGGGAGATAATCGATTTCCATCCTGGGGTTCACTCCTTTGTTCTGGAAGGAGCTTCCACTTCGCGCGCAATTCCGTCTTGAACGGAGCGCCCCGAAGACAATGGGCCGTATGAATAAAACCTGAGCCTCGGTCCGGTCTCGGCTTTTCATCCATTTTCTAGCGGATGAGCTTTCGCTCGAACTCCTGGGAGTTGGAATAATTCGTCGTGGCAAACGGTGTCGCGCGGTGAATGAATCGGTTTTCGGTTTTTTTCGGTGGGGTGACCGTTTGGATTTTCCTTTCCATCACTTTTTTTTCCCCATCCGGCCTTTCCGAATTCCGATTCCGGCCTTTTTCCCGGATGTCCCGGTTTTCCCCGAAAAATCCGGTCGCCCTATCTTACGGCGTGGGTCGCCGGCGCCCACGGACGTCATCTGGTAAAACTGCCAGGAGGTGCAAAGAACCTATGCAACTTCAAAAAAAAAAAGCACAGTTCAGTGAGAAATGTTATCGCCTGCTTCAATTTCGCGAATTTTCGCGAAGCACAGTCCATCGCAATTTTGAATCGCTCGTGAACTTTTTCCTCATGCCCAAAACAGGTCGCGATCCAATTCGCGAAAAAAAAAACAAAAAAAAAAAACAGATTTTAGGATTTCGCAAATTAGATCGAAGCCAGAAATCCTCCCTGCGTCGTCATGTACAGTCGGCTGCAAGAAGAACGGGATTTAATTAGACGAGACCACACCCATGAAAATCTCTCAAACGAGAGTGGAAGAGGCGTAAAGCAGATTCGCAGAAGTTTCCTTCGGCGGAGAGCGACGAGCTTTCGATTTTCGGGAATTCGTCCATCAATTTACTCCGTGTTCCTTTTCTGTGCTGCCTATGGTAGACGAATCCACTTTTTTTCTTTTTTTTTTTACCCTTTACTGATTTTTTTTTTTTTTACAGGAGCCATGAAAATCTTGAGAGCTTTCATGAATTTCGTGATTTCAGGCTATTACATTACATTATTATTATATTATTAAATTACAGGGAATAAAGTAAGCTATTAAAAAATCGCTCCAAGACACAAGGGGAGGCAGTTGCCACCCCTTGCCCCCCTCCCCCGAAATGACGTCCCTGACGGCCTGAGGATCGGGGGGGGGGATTCCGAAGAATAATCGTAGACGACCTGTAAAATGTGGTTAGGTCTGCGACAAGCCAAAGCAGACAGGGCGAAGGAACAAAGTGCGAAAGACGTGCAAGTTCTCGCGATGATTAGATGGCACTGCGATGCCGCTCGGAGTCATGTTTCTTTTTTTATCGACTCAGATGCATTCTCATGTACATATCGCTCTGAGGGTTGCAATAAATCATATGGATCCACGGACGGCTAAAATCTAGACAGTCACGATGGAAGGGGATTTACTCGAGGCAAGAGCTTGAAAACACGATCGTTAACGGAAAAATACCGGTTCAACATTTTGTAGGGGGGGTTCATTAGTGCTCCTGGGCTTTTCGCACTCGCATCTCCTTGGATAAAGAATTAAAGGCAACACTCCATGAAGTAGGGGGTGAAACGCAATATTTATTAATTGATGGTTATGACATCTTCCATCGCTGAAACCAAAGAGGAAATGGCAATGGGAAAAAACTCACAGATTGCAACAGCTGACAAGAGAAACCTTTACATTTGATTAATGCTTGCGCATTACCTTAAGGCAATTATTATACATGGCAATAAAGCAATTCTTATGCATGGCAGGCATTACCGACTGTCACATATAAACCAGAATTCTGCAATAAGTTCCAAACACTTTTCCCACAAACCTCATATCACGGAACAAATAATTGTAGCCTCAAGGGAGGCTTCATCATTGATACGACCTACAATCAAAACCTGCGCACAAGATTCCAGAATGACATTGTATAACACTGGGTTGCAATCACTTCTCTTCTGCGACACCAGACTCCAAGATAAATATACAAACACCATGGATTAAACATTCTCAAGTATCTTTGATCTCCGTTTTATCGCTGGCACAATACACAATGCTGTAAGCGATCAGGACACAACATTTTTTTTAGTGTGGATAATGATTTTGCATTCACACATCTTCAACAAAACAACCCATTATTCTTGAACTATGACTTATGAGACATTTTAAAATTTTAGACAGAAAAATTGGCAAGAGGTGTAGAGGCACGATCACTTGGAAGCTCGGACTGCAATCAACATTTTGGGCGATCTCCTAGAAGAGGCGAACCGCATCCCGATTGAAAAAAAAGATGGAACACTCACTAGGAGTACCCACTCCACACAGCTTCCAGGGGCCTGTAACGTCAGGTACCAAGACGAAGAAACAGGGCAGTGGCAGGGACTCCGCTCCACATTAAAAACCTGACCTTTCTTCCAGAAGATGGATGGGGATATCGAATATATATTTGCGTGTATGCTGCGGTGTCAAAGTAAGCTTACAGAGAAGTTGAGGAGAATAACAGTCAACCTATAATGCTGAAAATAATAAGATGGGGATTTTTAGTTCCTACTGCGTACAACAGATGTCACATTTTCCCAATACGCCTGAATCTGTCAAACAAGTCTGAATGTGATACATCCATTGGCCATTCTAGAGGTTTCTCACTTGGAAAAAGTGAAAGAAATGTCATTACCCATATCGCCCCATTCATGCGTGACTTTATGGACTTGAACTGGGATTCTCACTGAAGAAGACTTTAAAAATTATTTTATTTTACCTGGTCATTGATTTTAATTTGTGCGTTAACAAAAACATTGCAAACGAGCTTCCATAATTAAAACAGCTGTCTTACTTTTCTTGCAATGACAGGCGCTTGGAAATGCCAGTGAGAGAGCAGGAACAAATAGGTCAGTCATCCCAGCATATGGGGACTACTCCTCGAGTAGTCCCCACGAGTATTTTTCACTCACCAATTTATGGTTTGCAACAAAGGCTTCATGCAAAGACATGCATCTGTGTCTACTCAAGACACTGAGGAGCTGCAGGATTTATATGCCACTGGGGGTTCAAAGGACAAGACTGACCACTGCTGTCAGTGCGGAGAAGATGGCTTAATTTCCCCCCTTGGCCAATTCCCTATTTGGAATGGCTAAGTCATACTGGGAGTGAAATTCAGTAACAAATGACCTTCGCTTAATGGCGCCAATGAAATATCACTGATGGCCATCAGGGCTTCATATGACAGAAATCCCAGTAGGACTTCTCAGGCACTCCATCCCGCCAGTTCTCCCAGCAGAATTAGGCACAATTGGAGTAAGCTTATCTTTCCTTTTCCTGACAGAGACCAAGTCCACAGGCGGCAGGAGGAGATCCAATGGAAGAGGAAGACTACTACTTAGAAGCCTTTTGGAAGGGGTTTGACCTTGGCTTCAATGCAGGATATTACGCACTTCTACATCAATGAAAATGATTGGCTTAAAGGGGGATAAAACAAAGTTGTTTCTCACAACTGCGATGTGCACTTCACTTTCGCCAAAATTGGCGATTGAATTGACACTTCTTTCCGCTCGGCGAAGGGTCTGTGGGACAGAGGAATCGTTGCGGTTGCCGCGGGTTTTACTTCCTACCTTCAAGTTATTCTTTAATTTCTATATGAACTTCAATTTTCAAAGGCGATTATTCAACTAACCTCTTTCTTTTCCTGCAATGACAGGCACTTTGAAATGTCAGTGAGGGAGCAGGAGCAAATAGATCAGTCATCCCAACATACAGGGACTACTCCTGGGGTGACCTAATGGCTATTGATGAAGCTACCAGCAAATTCTGAATGGTAAAAAAATTTGATTTTCAGTGGATTTCATTTTGCAACCCTTTGATTTTTACTTGATTGGCCAAGCCTGTGCCACTTCCTGTTTCGGTCGGATTCGAAAAAAGCATCCGCGCAGACCTCCAGTGGACAAACAGACAAGCATCTGCTATTACAAAGATAAGAAATACAATGAGAGGCTCCAGCACATACAAAAACTGTGCTTGAAAATTTTCCAGCTTTGCATGTATGAAATATGGCTCTGGCGACTATGGTTGACTAAGCAGTTGCAGCGGATTTGGGTACACTAAGTGTGGCGGCCACTCCGTTCAGAATGGCTACCCAACATTTACATAAAAATTGTGAGAGGAACGCAGGTCGCAAGATTTCCCGTGGGATCAGAGTTACTTTTCATGGGAAAAGTATGTGGCGTTAGTGTAACGCGTTCCTTTCCTTGATTAATTTTGCTAAAAAGAAGCATCGCTTCATGACAATGCATCCTAATTGATGCAAAATTGAGAGGAAAGGTGTGAACATGAAATTGCCTTGAGGAACCAAGGTCTTTTCAGTGCCGGTTTCTTGGCCGTACTCGCAAAAATATTCCGGAGGTAAGGAAAGAATTCGAGAGTTCCATCGATGCAAACTTATGTATGAAGTGCCCTCGATGTATACCGACGGCCAAGATACTTTCCGTCGCACGAACTTTAGCATCTAACTTGAGAAAGCATGTCTGACTTCATCCAGACAATCTTTGGTCTAACGTTAGGTCGTTAGTTAATGATAGAACCAAGCAACCTAAGCAACGCCTGTTATTGCTTCTGCACGGAAACCTTTCTTATGCCTAAAACTGGCACCTATTAACTCCTGTTAAGTAGCCCATGAGAAGGGAAGAGGCACACGGAAAAGAGTGAGCATGATCCAGTTCAGTGATGATCATAATTCAATTTTCATGAAGGGTAACTATCGCTTTGCGCACATGCATCCAGCTTCTGTCAAAGATGTGGAGAAACTGTAGAAAGTTCGGAGTTTTTGTTCAGGAAAAGTAACTTCTACTTGTAACTAGTTACTTTTGGTAATAAATTCTACTAGATCAAGCAGTAACTTAACAGGTCACCAACAATATAAGAAACGGGTAAGGCATTATTTTCACATGTATGCAATAAGAGGCTCTAGCCCATACCAAAACCACACTTTAACGTTAAAAATGTTATTTTCCAAGTATGAAATCTGGCTCTGACAACTATGGTTAACTCTAAGCCGTAGCGGCGGATTGTGTATACCACTCAGTCGTTCGTCTGCGACGGGGTACGATGTACGTCACCGTTTCAGGCGACTTTGGTGTAGTGAAGTTCCTCTTGGCAGGGGATGGAACAATCTCCAAGGAGACATTACGATCAGTGTTTCCAAGTGCGGAGGGCCTGGAGTGAAAATTTATGGACGGCGGCGAGGAAGTAGTAACACTTCAAGGAGGCTTTTTCTTTCCCCCCGTCGTGAGGGTGGGGGAACTGGATATACGAGTGTGTACCCCAAACTGGTATGTCTAAATTATTGACTGAGAATTTTGTTTAGGGCTTCAATGTATCGAGTCATAGGGCTGCCAAACGGTTCCGAGAGATTAAGAATGATTAGTGGCATAATCAATACTTCCATGCACAAACGTTAATCCTTTGGCATCGTAATTTTTCACTAAGTGTTTTTCAAGTCTCCAATACTTAATAACCAGTGTTAACTTGAATCTTTATAACTAAGCAACCATACAAGGACAATATACAACCTTACTACGTAATTCAAACCAAACCCGATGCCACCATTCATAACACCATCCAAAAAGTTTTGGGGGGAAATTTTTAAAATTATAATTTAACCCTTTCAGTGTCCTGGCGGGACTCGAGTCCTGCTTCATTTCGTATATTTTGCAGGGCTATATAGGAATGCTTGACCTTGAGGCTTGGCGGGAATTCTGAGTTCCCTGTGACCTCTTTTGGTATTTGCATTTATGTGGTCAATGACGTTTTACTTTGGATGGCTGAATAAGGGAAACCTATTTTTACATCAAATATATTTTTCCTTCAGAACTGAAAGGATTAAGTCAAGTACCATGACGACGTACGTCGTCAAATGTTCCCAATGGGTTAATTCCCCATCTCCCTTACAAGCTTTTTCCTTGACCACACTCGACTCAAAAACTTTACAACTATCCAGTCAAATCATTGTAGTTCTAGCCTCCTGGGTCATAAATACAGGATAAATGAGAATCAATCTAATGAGAGCACACTTTTATTTATTTATTTTTTTTAACTCTAGGGGTTTACACAATATACAAGCTAATTTTTTCATTTTCTTTTCCTAGCATAACTACCACTAACCACATGCACAGTTTAAAGCTCAGACACTTCCTCCATTGGAATGAGAGAGGCACACCTATTCTGACTCTTTCATAGGTTATGCTGCAGGACTGAGTCACCCTTTCTTCATATATCTCACAAGAACATATAAGAATGCATAGGATTCCCACAAGCCCATAACTACATGTTTTCAAGTATTGACTGTCTTTTTATGTAAATAGAATCACTTATAATGCATTATTAACACTGGTTTTAGTGAGTGCCTGAGATGCCCCTTAAATTAAATTGCTTTAAAATTCATTCTGGAGTTATAGATGCAAATCAATGTAATTTTAAAGATCTCACATATCTCAGACCTGTACTCATGCATTCACAGCTTGAACCAGGTGCCCTGAGGCAGCCCAAGTCCCTTAGAATCAATGAAGCTGTAATTAAGTTCACCTTCAGTCTTCCTACCTCTTTCCCAAATGCATACAAAAACTATACTTCAACTGCAATGTTTACTGGCTTTACATGTATTAACCCTTTCCGGTCTTTTTACTTTTCCCTGGACACCTCCGCCAGGTCCGATCATCTTTCGGATGACATCCAAAATTTAGCTACCAGACCTTTCAGGGTCTAGAAGAAAAAATCTTATGATCACGTTCCGTTCAGTCCCATCTGAGCCCTGTGTTCTGGTTTCTGTCCCGTTCCAAAATAATGATTAGTTTCCTTATGTTCCGTTCCAGGAAATACTAGCTGTTAGTCGCGCACAGACATGCTGGTTGCAGTTGAATACAGTGGAGTGACCTGGTTCCCATTAGAACCGGAGGGATGCCTGGGATTAGAAACTTCAAAATCCAGAATCCCCAACGCGATTGGATTGTGTTACAACACCCCTATTGGGGAAACAGCCGTAAGGTTGCGCCATGGCTATTTCTACCCTCCGCAGGGAGGGTGGGGAGACTGCCACTACCACTGTCTGGTAGATGCAGTAAGTCCAAGTTATTGTTTCTGTCACAATCAGCAGCTACAGGGCATTATTGCTGTCCTGCAAGCGTAATGTTTTTCTTTCTGCCTTTCTGCCCCATCTTTCACTGTTCCCACCTCTCCTACTAATTAATGACCTGCACTGAATAGATCTGTCGAAAATCTTGTCTCGAAAAAGGGTTAACTTGTCTTTTTCTGCCCCTAACCTTTCTTCGCATCCCTCCCTCACTCCCCCAACTGTGGCAGTTCCACAGGGCTCCATAATGCACCCCTTCTTTTATTTTGTTTTCGCTTGCATCATCCATTTCCAGTCAACTCCATATGAGCTAATAGATTGAGCCAATAGACCCAACGAGACCATCTTATACCTCTCAGGCAGAGGAGGCTGCTCTCAAGTCGCAGGCTGAGGCAGCAGTCAACCCTCTAATTACTGCAAGAAGTAGTGCTTCAGCATGAATCCCTTTAAATTGTTCCTTCTTTTAGCCACATGAGAGGAAACTCTTTCTGGAGTTAACAGATGCAAGTCACATGTAATTTTGAAGCTTTACATCACATATCTCAGACCTCTACTCATGTGGTCGAGTCTTGGGTCAGCTGCTCTGAGGCAGATCAGAGTTCCTAGAGAATCGAACAAACCATAATTAAGTTTGCCTTCCGACTCCCTACCTCTGCAACTGAGCTGTTTTCATTGAAAGTGACATAATGCCTGTGGCTCACAGTTAGCAATTAACAAGATTCCTATTTGAAAGCCAGGTTGTCCTTGCAGAGCCCAACCACACTGAATTACCTTTCTCTGCATTCAAAGTATAGATAAAGAGACAGCCCGGTTTCTCTATGGATCAGATTGTTGATGACCACCGTGCTGCTACACAACATCCCACGAACATTCTTGAACAAGTTTTGCATGATGTAATAGATGATAAAAGTTTATATTGCAGATTCGTACTGGGAAGCATACTCATTCGTATCCCTGAACAGGTAGTTTTTCCAAGCTGATGAAAGAAAAGGGACTTTGCCCTCACTGTCTGGTTTCTTGTTTCTCATTCCTTTCCTTCTGCGTCTAGACATGAATTCCTCGAGGGGAAATGCTCATCACAATCCGTGAAGGAAGTTCTCCCTTCCTAGCACATGGTGTCGGAATCAAGCTGGTTAGGTACATTAGATAGGAAAATAGTATGGGGGTTGGAGAGAAAAGGGAATAGTTTTCCTAAATTGTCACTTGTCAAATTATTTTTCATTCTACCCAGCATGCATGACAAGCGTCCAGGGAGGAGGAGGGGGGGGGGGGGGGGGGGGGGGGGGCCCGGAG
>CAJPEV010000324.1:0-55938 GCA_905338385.1 Darwinula stevensoni | reverse complement strand
AAGAATGGATTGTAAAAGTGTCGAGATCAAAAGGACCAAAAGCGAAAATATTTAGTTTCATGATTTTCTCAGCAGAGGGCAAAGGGACTGCATCAGTTTGTCTCCTTTGGCCGACAGGACCGGAATTTTATTGCCCAACCTATGTCCAACTTGGTTAAACATAGGACCGGAACGGGAAAACGCTCGTGTCCAACCAGGTTGGACATAAGACCGGAACGCGAAAACATCCATGTCCAACTAGGTTGGACAAAGGACCGGAAAGGGTTAAAACTGACAACTATGGCTGACTAAGCCTTAATTAATAGAATATGTTTTTTTACATACAGGGTATCTTTAATATCTTTGATGATTAGATAGATGAAGTTATTCACATCTGCCAGGAACGTGATGGAACCCTTGCTAAAAGTACCCTATCCTTGAAATTCCCTGGGTCGCTATCAATTAGGTACAGAGTTACGGAGATGTTGGATGTACGCAATTGAATATAAGCCAAGGCTAAGCCTTTATTTCTGTGCGAGAGCAATGAGGGGCTCCTGCCCCAACAATAACAATGCTTCATCTTTAATATTTATCGGTTTTACATGTATGAAGCCTGACAACTATGGTTGACTAAACCTTCGCGCGGATGAGTATGCTAGCTGTTAGTCGCGCACAGATATGCTGGTTGCAGTTGATCACAGTGGAGTGACCTAGTTCCCATTAGAACCGGAGGGATACCTAGGACTAGAAACGCTGAAATCCAGAATCCCAAATGCAGTTGGACTGCGTTACATATCCCCCAATTGGGGAAATAGCCATAAGGCTGCATCACAGATATTTCTATCCTCCACAGGGAGGGTGGATAGACAGTACCAATGTCTGGTAGATGCAGTAAGTCCAAGTTTCTTCTTTCACCGTCCCCACCTCTCCTACTAATTAATGACCTGCACTGAATAGATCTGTCGAAAACCTCGTCTCGAAAAAGCGATAACTTTTCTTTTTCTGCCCCTAACCTTTCTTCTCGCCCGAGCATCCCTCCCTCACTCCCCCAACTGTGGCAGTTCCACAGGGCTCCATAATGCACCCCTTTTATTTTGTGTTTTTCACAAAATCCCTCAAAGCATGGGATAGCAGTGAATAACTGCTACCGCACATGTGTGATTTTCAACCCTATCTGCTCCTTCATGATTGCCCTATTGTGATCTCTTTTGACCTCTATTGTGATCTCCTTCTCTACCTCCATCTTGGTGCAATAAATAAATAACCATTTATTTTGTTTTTCACTTGCATCATCCATTCCCAGTCAACTCCATATGAGCTAATAGATTGAGCCAATAGACCCAACGAGACCATCCTATACCACTCAGGCAGAGAGGAGGCTGCTCTTGAGTCACAGGCCAAGGCAGCAGTCAACCCTCTAATTACTGCAAGAAGTAGTGCTTCAGTATGAATCCCTTTAAATTGTTCCTTCTTTTAGCCATGTGAGAGGAAACTCTTTCTGGAGTTAACAGATGCAAGTCACATGTAACTTTGAAGCTTTACATCACATATCTCAGACCTCGACTCATGTGGTCGAGTCTTGGGCCAGCTGCTCTGAGGCAGAACAGAGTTCCTAGAGAATCGAACAAACCATAATTAAGTTTGCCTTCCGACTCCCTACCTCTGCAACTGAGCTGTTTTCATTGAAAGTGACATAATGCCTGTGGCTCACAGCAATTAACAAGATTCCTATTTGAAAGCCAGGTTGTCCTCCTTGCAGGGCCCAACCACACTGAATTACCTTTCTCTGCATTCAAAGTATAGATCAAGAGACAGCCCGGTTTCTCTATGGATCCGATTGTTGATGACCACCGTGCTGCTACACAATATCCCACAATCATTCTTGAATAAGTTTTGCATGATGCTTCGGAGAAGCTCCATGCTGTCCGGAGAAGCTGTTTGAGTCCATTGGTAGTACAACAGAGTCCACACTTATATTCAAGGTTAATTCTATCATAGAAGGCACCAAGAAAAGTTGCTATGATCATTATTTAGTTGGCAATACTTGTAGTCAGGTATATCATTTCCTGTGGCACTGGAGTTTATTCTTTCAAGTTTTTTGTGATGTAATCACAAAAGCCCAACTCTACTGTATTGTACCACATTAGAACTATGCCTATATTGTCCTATGCAATGGTCACAAGAGGTAAATCCATCATCTCTGCTAGACACAGGAGTGCAGAAAATATATTTACCAAGCATGAAAGTCCTGTAGAAATTAGAGCGTAAACCGTCTGACTGGAACAGAATCCATTTTCCCAAACTCAATTTGCTTGTAAATGGATGAACTTGTACTTGTAAATCTTCCTTGTACAATTTTCTTCTGTGGAACAGAAACTTGATTCTACAAGTAATAGACTTGTAACTTGTAGCTTGTAAATCTATTGTGGAATGGGCCCCTGGAGTTAATAGATGCGAACCACATGTAATTTTAACGCTTTACATCGCATACCTCAGACCTGTACTCATGCGTTCGAGGCATGGGCCAGCTATTCTGAGGCAGTCCTGAGTCCCTTGGAGAGAAAAGAAAGAGCTTAAGATTAAGTTTGCCTTCCTTCTCCCTAACCCTTTCCCGAATGCATACAATAACTGCCTCAACTTGAATATTTATTGGTTTTACATGAATTAAATCTGACATTATGACCAACTAAGCAGTCACGCGGATTTAGGTATGTTAGCTGTTAGTCGGTGTCTGTCAAAGATGTTTGTCAGGATACTTCATGGCAAAAGAGAAACGTGGTTCCCTTTAGAAGAGAATGGGACATGTCAATGGAGACATTAAAATCAGTCGGCACCAACACCCTGGGACTTCACAGGACTCTGCATAGAGAATTCGCATAAGGCTCTGCAATGGCTTTTTCTTTTCCCCGCTGGAAGGGTGGGGGGGGGGGGGACATAGTACATACGTGTCTCATGCATCCGGCAAGCAAGTCATTGTCATGTACCACCATCTGTACGAAGTGTATCATTTTTGTCCATATTCCCCACCCTCAAAGGAGGTTTGCATATTTTAGGGCCTTGAACTGATGTTTTGGGAAATTCAGTATTTAAAAAAAAACTTCACTCATGAAAAGGAAATGACCTAACCTAAATTTTTCAAACCCTTCAAATTGAAATAAAAACTATAATTATTTTATGCAAAGAACACTTTCAAATTAGATACGAGTCATGTAATTCAATTTAAGGGCCAAAATTCACATTGAACAAATATATATGCTTGGTCAAAGTCACTTTCATAAGTTATCCTGTCTTTTTGGACTTTTACCCACTTCAAGGTAAAATGAAAGAATACATAAATATTCTTGAAACAGAGACTTAAGTGATCTGGATCCTGTTTAGATGATAACTGGCAGAGTCAACTCTGTTCACAATACCCTGTTTCTTCAAATATAAGACAAAGATCAAGAGACTGAGCCAGATGGGTATCCAAATGCTTCCGAGTTGTTACCCTCACCCCTACCCAAAGGATGGGGGAGATCATACTTTTGTATTTGTTGTGGTGAGTCCAAAGTTGCACATGTCATGGAAGGCAGTGCTTACAAGCCAAACTGACTCAACAAGATATTACACAAGTGTTACCAATACCAAATACAAAAGTGCCTTTCATATAGTACTTAGGTCAGTGGTTCCCAAACTTGTTTGGTCATGAATCAAAATTCAACATCCAAACCCTGGGTCATGACCCAGGGTTTCCACTTATTGATATATATGAAGCTACATATACAAGTGCATAAATGGTTAAGGCACATGATCCATATGAGGCTTAGTCAAGCATTAAATATATCTAAGCAACATTCCATGATCTCCATGCAAGAGCTATCACGTTTCGATGAGGGATGGGCTCCTGTATGTACCCGATCGAAGAATAGTGGGGTGCTCACTTGGCACAAACACCACAACTCAATCACTGTCCCTTAGGCTGGGACATCCCTCTATGATCCTGTAGGAGGCCTTAGGGGCAGCTCATGGGTTGCCTATGCCCATGCCTGGTATGAGTGGTTTTTAAGGTGTACTACACCTGTATCTCCTAGACATGGCACACAGTGCAACGTGTGTTATCCCATGCTAAGGTGGCACTCCCCATGAAAGCAGGGGTGGGTCACCTGCAACAGAGGAAGAGCCCACAGGCATTCTCTCAATAGCAGTCATTGAAAATTAGATTATCAGAATATTGGAAGAACTCAATATCATTACTTCCCTTAATGTAATGATCCCTAACCCATCTCTCAAGCATACACTGTCTTCAGATTGAATTTGTATCCTCCACCTAGTGGAGGATGGAGAACAATTTCTAGAAAATTCTGCTTCATTAGGTGATAGACATAGCAACATCTTACATGTGGGTGGTTATCTACAATCAATGGAATCACTCCAATTGGGGGGGAGAACAAATTAATTCCAAAAACTGTACTTGGCACCAGGGGCCTGACAGTCCAACTGGTATTATGTTCTAGCATCGGTCCAATCAATTATGCAATTGTTTTGGTTGACTTGCAGAACCTGGTAATGGGCAGGTGGGCAAAACATAGGGAAATGATTTTAAATATAATTGCCCTCAAAGCCCAACCATGCATTCATTAAACATTACAGACAGGGTAAATTGGGTACATTTCTTAAGGCCATCCTGTACCACATGCAGCACTTAAGGTGACATATGTTGCCAATCCAATTCAGTCTGTTTAGTTGCCAACCCTCAACTAATGAGTAATTTCTCCAGCTGCCAACACTAAATTACTGACAGTTATTTGGGCACTTTTTTCACATATATCCCAACAGATTTCAAAATTACTTCATTTCAAGGTTAACTACAGTGTTCACACTGATGTGAGGGTACAAACTCAAATCTTTCCTCTCATTACTCTTTTGAATGATGAATAAAACTTGCATTGAATGCTACAAAGCCATTATTTAATCTGAATAATCTGAGCATTGCAGGAGTCTCAACCAATTCCTTCCATTGTACCTGCCCAGTCTACCGTTCCAGGAGTATGATATTCAAGAAAAATAGATTTTTATGGTTACTTTTTCTTATTGCTACAGGAAAGTCCTATGAAAATTTCTTTTTCTAAATACAAAAGATTCCATTCAGTTGAAAATGAAGATTCAATTTGAGTTCTGCTTAGTTTTCTTAAAACTGATACTGATTTTCATCCTAAAATACTAATTGAAAATTTTGATCAAACATACTGGTAAATTTATTTTTAAATTCTGAATTTGTTATTTTAAAGGAATTGTGATTTGGGTTAAAATTGGAATATCACTTTCAATAATCAAATACAAGAGAACTAAAATTCAAGAAAAGCCTGGCAAGGAGCAGTGGCCTGACCAGTCCATTAGGACTTTTCAGAAGTCAGTTTTAACATATTACATCCCACACAGGGTGATATCCCAATTGGACAAATTGTCCCCAATCATGAGGCATACTAAAGGCACCTCAAGTTGAATGCTTCTTGTCATTACCTTCTATGGTACTCTACTAAATATATACAGTACTTTACCTGTTGATTTGGGTAATGTCGGCCCGGAATGGCTCGGATTACACCTTGGCATCCCTGCTTTTGGTTTGGCTTCATCTGCTGCCTGCCGTCTCGTTGGATCCATGACAGCCAACAACCACTACACCCTCGATCCAGTTGGAGGAGGTCCTCATGATCTGGTGTGAGGGGCAGTAGGCCAACATTAGTCATTTAGGTCTGCTGTGAATCTTCAAGGATAGTTAAAAGGAAACCTGAAATTCCGCTATTTGGCGAAGCATTTCTTACAACTGATACCTGAACGTGGGTAACATTGTAGACGTCACAGCGAATACCACATCCATCTACCCTTGGCCACCCTCCTCGTAGGGCTGGAGAAGCAGTCAAGAAACCCCGACCATCCGACCGTTGAACACGAGAGTCGATGGTTCCCGGATTCGCAGAACTGAAAAGAGAACATTCCCGTATTCCTAAATATCAAGGATGCAAACACGATAAGGAACATAAAAACTTTTAAAAAATCACGATAACAATGAGATATTTACAAGAACGAACACTCATTCAAAATTATTGACAATTTCATAAACTATATTCAGTCTTTAGCGTACGCCTACTCAGAGCACACGAACAAGAAAACCAGTCCAGACGCATTCAACAAGAGCTCGATTGCGAAAAGGCAATCCAGTTGGAAAGAGAAGCCAGTCTGGCGACCTTGGATCTTCCTATCCAGCACTGTCAAGCAAGAGCAAGTTTTCACGCGCACTCTCGCAGCCCAAGGCAATAATCACTTTCCACTCTGTTCCAAACCTTCCCAAGTGAATGCATTGTGCCACCTTCTTTCGAACCAAAAATGAGTTACGCGTGTATAATACACTTTCGTCTGCTATCAAAGCATCTCACGCGATAGGAGAAAGAGTAGGATAACAGAAACCGGAATGGCTTACACATCTTGAAGTAGGCTGCCTCCATTTTCGACATCCAGACGCGGAACCTTGGCTTGAACCGATGGCGCACCATAGACCGTATAGAATGAGCCGTTGGATGACCAGGCAGCAATTATACCACTAGTTCGAAGGTCCTTCGAATGTATGGCTACGGAGAGTTATGCCAACGTCCTCCCATAGAGCCCGCGTTGAGTGAGCCGTAACACGGGTTTCACCACTTATATGCCTGGCAAAGAAGGGCCTGCGGCGAGAGGCGGGGAGTGGGTGAGACGTACACATTGGGCCTTAGGCCATCACCCTCTCCGACCTCAGTTGTGTGCATGTCGTGGTCTGGTGGGGGCCACTCCCCGATCGGACACAGCAACTGCGGTTAAACAGATTGCTCCACCTATCTCCCACGTTCAGGCTTTGGCTGTGGTCACCTTTGAATGGTTGAAGAAACCGTGAATTCGCTAGACAATCTAACGGATCAAGCAACTTGAACTCTCGCATGACTTGCAAAACTGAAATGAAAACATCCAAGTATTCCAAAACTCAAATATAGAATCATGATGAACTACAGAAATATATACATGCAATATAGAATCCCGACTCAGAAATGCATCTACTGAAACTTAATCGTACACAAGCGGACCGGCCTGAAGCACATGTGTATCCGCGCAGAGTTCGACCATGAAAGTGCAAGGTCGGAAACCAGCTAGACGAGGGACAGAGCAGCCAGACATACGACCTTGGGCTTTCCTACGCAATACTTTCAAGTAGGAGCAAGTCTTCACGCGCACTCTTCGGCCACGGGCTATATTCACCCTCCCTGTCCTTGTTATTGAACGATGTTCGAGTATATTGCTTTAAATAATTTATACCGATCCGTTTTATTTTTTTTTTACCAACGTTGATATAAATATCTTACACGAAGGGGGAGAGGCGGATAACCAAAACGGACCTCGTTTTTCGATATCCAGGAGAGGGAACCTCGACTTCGTCTCGGTCCCCGAAAAAACTCGCCCGCCTGCCTGTCGCTGTGTAAATGACGCCCGTTTTGGTTATCCCACTCTCCCCCCTCGTGTAGAAGGTGACCAGACGTCCCGATTTAGGCGGGACAGTCCCACTTTCAGACCACATGTCCCGGTGTCCCCCAATGAAGTAAGCGGGACGCCCAAATGTCCCGCTTTTGGAAAATGTCGATGACAAGAATGATACGACGGTTGAATTTCTAGCCTTGCCTGTTTCAGAACTTCTCCTAAACATATTGTTTAGGAGCTAAACCAAGCGAATATCATGATTATGAATAGCATATCTTGAGTTTTTTTTGTTTATCCATGGCAACTGCGTATACACTCAATGTCCACAAAATTAGAGATACCTCACTAGTAGCGTGTTGGACCACCTTTGGCCCTCAAAACAGCATCAATTCGTCGTGGCATGGATTCCACGAGGTGCTGGAAACGTTCTGCAGGTTTGAAAAGCCTAGCAGTTTGACGGTTTCCGCGATATTCAAACCAGCTAGTCTGGCACCAACGACCGTTCCACATTCAAAGTCGCTGAGGTCTGTTGATTTGCCCATTCTGCAGTCAAAACACACACACTAAAGCAGGGCTGCCTGCTTTAGGTCACAACCTAACCTACCTAGGTTAGGTTATGCTGTAGCTGCATGGAAAGTTGCATATAGAGGACATTGTTTGTGGACATTGAGTGTATATAAATTGGTAATGGGAATTCGGATTACCGAACAGCTAATGAACCTAAAAACATGCTACTTGTTGTTAGCAGGCACCTGCTCGTGCGCACTGCAGACGGCGAGGCCGGCATCACTGCCATCGTTTACTTTCATATTGCACGAACAAAGTGACACCCTTATGCCTCGTAGTTGTCAGAGGGAAGCCTCCAGGTTCTGACTTCCCGTCCGCGATTCCGGAAAGGAGTCAACTTTCGGAGACTGTACTCGACTCGTTTTTTGCGTGGATTGAGAATGAATTTAATGGTTCTCAGAGATTTCTTTCAGATGTTTGATATCTTAATAGACGTTTTCAGATTGCATGGGAAAGTGACTCCTGAGAATTTTTGAGGAGGCCGGGCCTCCCCCTTGCCAAAAAATGTGTCAAAACCCCTGCTTCCTGCAGGAAAATGTAACGGAAGCGTTTTACACATGCGATGCTGCTGACATTTTTTTCTGAAAACGGAAGGACCACGTACTCGTGTGATGGGCTTGAAATATGCCCGAGGGCATGGACCAACTTTAAAAGGGGTCCGAAGCCGCACTGAAAGGGGGATTCCACGCCAGACAGCGACAAGGACCAGTTGCGTCGGGATTCCACGCCAGACAGCGACAAGGACAGTTGTGTCGGAGGATCCCAGACAGGGCGTACCTCCAGAAGACTAACGCGCCTTCCAAGACAAGCCTTCCCTTCGTGAGGTTCGAGACCGCCTGGGTCCGAATCGCCCGCTACCACTGACATCCCCTAACCTTATTGCACAGGGATCGGTCTCATATTAGAATAAATAAGTTGCCAGCCTCCGAAGAGAGAAACAGTAACCGCACACACCGAACCTGTGACACTCGGATGAAAGTCACGAATAACGCACAGGTTAACGAATTTCCAGTTGCATGCCTGCGCACTAAAATCTGGGCTGAATCCCGAAATTAACTCTGTTCATCTTTAGCTTTGTTTCAAATATCGAATGCGCTTGTATTATTTATTGTTTAAATTCTGTTTCCACCATTTCATGAACTTTTTTCGTTTCATTTTCTATGTTCGCGTGTCGACGTCGTTTCGCATTTTCCTCTTCTGGTGATTTGATAACGCCTTCTTGCAGCCGGAGACATTTGAAAGAAACTCCCCCTTTTAGGCTGGACTGTGGAGGTACAATTAAATAGCAGCTCTATTTCATGTTCGGCAATATTAAATACAGTTGTCGGTGCAACAAATACATTCATTTTCTTTTTCGAGAGGCAAGGGGAAGTATTTATTGGGCGTCCCACTTTCGCGACACAGAAATCCGGTCACCTTACTCATGTAACTTAGACATACCCCAGCAAACAAAGGAACATTCAATCGATGTTGCATAAATGTTAATTTTGAACCTTCCCACCGTTACGATGAGATTCCATATAACTTTTTAAAAATTATAAGCTAAAGGTATGGTGGGCCCCGCTGTGGACCGACACATGACTCTCGCCTACCATTGTGAGATCCTCCCAACATGAGGGCTGGCAGAGAGCAAGACCCTCATGAAGCTAATGACTTAGCTCTGAGTAGGTGACTCATGGCTGGGGAGAAGTCAACCCGAGAGAGAGCTGCTTCCCCCCCAGGATCTCTCCCTTGAGGATTTTTTTTTTATCTTTAGGAGTTTAATTAAAGAGTAAGGAACTATGCGGCCTTATTGAGAAAGCAACCTGTATTTATTTAGGTTAGTATCAGTGTTTTGGGGCACTTAACGCTTAGGCCCACCTGAGCCGAAGAGGAGTGAGATCTATAGGGTCCTAGCCGTTTTACTTCATGAGTCAGTGAGGTGTGATTTTACTAAAGTCGTTATTATATTTACATCCCATAGGAAGAAGTTAAGGGCAGATGCCCCGAAGATCAAAAGGCGTTTGCAGCTCCAGCTTGCCGGAAGGGCATTTTCAGATGCCATGTAACATGCTTGCAAGGGACTCTCATGCGGAGTATGAGCCTGCTTATTCAATTCAATTAGATTAATAAATTAAAGTATTAATCGTGATTTAAACAATTAATCAAAATAATCATATTTTAATGGACCATTCTCTTAATACTTCTCTGAAAGCCTTTTTCCCCTTATACGAGGGGCATTTCATAAATTCTGCACAGGTTGGCAACACTGAATACTGGATGATGTTATGACCGCCATTTTTGTCCCAGTTATAGTTTGAGCCTATGAGTGCTTTCATGCCGAATCTTGTTGCTCTAAGTGCTGCTGTTTAGAAACAGTAAATTTTCAAAATGGCCAGTGCAGAGTTTTCGGGTACGGTGACACGAAACGATCAGCGATCTTACATTAAAATTGAAACTTTGCGCAATAAAACTCTCACAGAAATTCACGCTATTCTTGTGGAGGTGTGTGGAAGTGATGCAGTAGACCGGAGCACAATGTCTCGTTGGGCCACACGTTTTCGTTGTGGGCGGGAGAGCATAAACGACGATCCAAGGTCTGGCAGACCAGTTTGTGCAATAACGGACGAATCAGTGCAACGTGTGGCCAATGTGATTGAAGAGGATCGCCGAATGACCTGTGAGGAAATTTCTCAAGGTACTGGGATATCAGCCACGTCAGTGTTTCGCATTCTCACCCAGCATCTTCACAAAAGAAAAGTGGCAGCCAAGTGGGTCCCACATCAGCTCACACATGATCAAAAAGCAGCACGCCGTGACATTGCTCAGCAACTCCTGCAACGTTACAGAGCAGAAGGGGAAGCGTTTTTGGACAGAATAGTGGCTATTGATGAAACTTGGATCCGTGATTTTGAACCAGAATTGAAGTCCCAATCAAACCAATAGAAAAGCCCAAATTCACCGAGGCCCAAGAAATGTCGACGCTCACAATCAAAAGTTAAGCAGATGATGATCTTTGCTTACGATTGTCGCGGTGTGATTGTTACTGATCGTGTACCTGTGAAATCTAGTGTTACAGGAGCATATTACAGCCAATTCCTGCAGAAACTTCAAAGAAAAATGCACCAGAATCGCCCGGAACTCCACCAACAAGGGGTTCTCATCCTCCATGACAATGCCAGGCCACACGTTTGTAAGGTAGTGACTGATTTATTGGCCAAGTACTGTTGGGAAATTCTTCCTCACCCCCCTTACAGTCCTGATATGAGTCCTCCAGACTATGACCTGTTCCCAAAACTCAAAGAAGAGAAGCGTGGTGTGCGTTTTGCAGATTTGAAAGAACTTTCTCGTGCCGTTACCCGACGCATTCGTCAACTTAACAAAGATGGTGCCTCATCTGGCATTCACAGCCTTCCACACCGTTGGGAGTCCTGCATTGCTAAGGAAGGAGAATATGTAGAAGGCCTATAGATATAGTCTGTTGGATTAATTGGCAATAAAAGAGAAAAAAAATTCTGTGCAGAATTTATGAAATGCCCCTCGTAATTTGACAGTGTAATATTCATAGTTTCGCAAAACAACTGAAAACAGATGCTTTAAGGGAATGAAATGTAAAGATTGCTTACAGAACTTGGAAGTCATTTTTGCCCTGCTCCCACTTTCTCAAAAATGACTTAATCTTTTTTATTTATTTAAAGGGAACACATAAAAAGAGAGCTATCGCTTTCAGACTATTCCAAAAAAGAAACTGCCTGACTCATTCGAATCCACAAGCGTACTGGTACACATCCTGTACAGCCCTATAGGCCTTGAATGTCAGGTGAAGGTAGCAGTGGCCAAGAGCAACTGATAATTCATTGATGCAAATGGATGAAAAGCATTTTGTATTGGTTCAATCATCTCCTGTGAGAAGACATTCAGTGATGCCATGACCTGTGAGAAGACAGGGCCAGTGATATGTAAATAAAACAGAGGGCTAAATGCTAATGACAGAGTTTTCATATTATTTAATTTTTTCCGTGAAGTAGAAGTTAATTTGTATATTATTTTATTCATGTCATGTCATTCTCTGTGAATGTCTAATTTTTTTTACCTGAAGAAAAGGAGGCTGCATTGTGCATTCAAGAAAAATGAGTCTTTGTGATTTCATGATTTTTTTTTACATGCTATTCAATAAAATGTCCTTATCAATGGATATTTCGTTTCATTGGAGATATGATCCTTGGTCAGACTAGCAGTGCTTCTCTTCCATTTTCTCTGCTGCTACTCAGCTGCAAGACGAGTGACATTGTCAGTTTAGATTCCACTGATTTTCTCCTCTTTCTCTCAGATGCATACTCAGCTCTTTCCCGGCTGCATCCCAGCAGAGTGTGCTACCTGGTTGATTCAACATGGGCCTGATGAAATTTGTTGGATACAGAATTCCCTTCTTTGCTGATCTGGCACACTATGAGATCAAAGCATCACTGTGGTGTCAGCAAACAGGAAGAAGTTTCCAGAAGGGGCACAATTTAGTTTGTCAATATCAACACAGCTTGGACTTACATCTAGGTCACAACAAAAACAAACTCTTAGCCAGCTGGAAAGTTCTAGTTGGGGGTTTTAAAGTGGAATTTCATAACATTAGTGAATATGTTGAACTTTTGAAGTTAGAGGGTTCAGAAACTTTAGGGCGTCTCAAAGCCTTGTAATATTTTTAATTGCATCTTCTTTCAGAAACAAGTCCCTTTGAGGGTACTACAGCAAAGGCATAAGATGCTTGAGGATTACATTTAGTCCACTTGAGGCAAAACGAAATTTTCATCTAGGTAGGGATGTCAACAAGAGCATAAATGCCTCTTCGTCCGAATCCGAACTTTGAACGTCCAAGGGATTGTGTTGAAAATAGAGCTGAGCTTGAAACACGACCTCTGTGCACATGGTCCAAAAGGAACCGCCATAACCAGGCACTTGACGTCACGCATGGGACTCTCCTGATTGGCTCCTAAAACTGACCTCGCTCTTCCAGACCGCCCGACCCTCCTTCCAGACGAATCACGTGATGCTCAAACTGGTTCATCTGGAGGTTGTCATCAAGTCTCTGATAAAACTGTTGACCATATGTACTGTCACTTATTGTACCACTATCACGTCACCAACAATGGAATATAAGCCAAGGCTAAGCCTTTATTTCTGTGCGAGAGCAATGAGGGGCTCCTGCCCCAACAATAACTATGCTTCATCTTTAATATTTATCGGTTTTACATGTATGAAGCCTGACAACTATGGTTGACTAAACCTTCGCGCGGATGAGTATGCTAGCTGTTAGTCGCGCACAGACATGCTGGTTGCAGTTGAATACAGTGGAGTGACCTGGTTCCCATTAGAACCGGAGGGATGCCTGGGATTAGAAACTTCAAAATCCAGAATCCCCAACGCGATTGGATCGTGCTACAACACCCCTATTGGGGAAACAGCCGTAAGGCTGCGCCATGGCTATTTCTCCCCTCCGCAGGGAGGGTGGGGAGACCGCCATTACCATTGTCTGGTAGATCCAGTAAGTCCAAGTTATTGTTTCTGTCACAATCAGAAGCTACAGGGCATTATTGCTGCCCTGCAAGCGTAATGTTTTTCTTTCCGCCTTTCTGCCCCATCTTTCACCGTCCCCACCTCTCCTACTAATGACCTGCACTGAATAGATCTGTCGAAAACCTCGTCTCGAAAAAGCGTTAACTTGTCTTTTTCTGCCCCTAACCTTTCTTCTCGCCCGAGCATCCCTCCCTCACTCCCCCAACTGTGGTAGTTTCGCAGGGCTCCGTAATTGCACCCCTTCTTTTATTTAGTTTTTCAGTGAGCTTGCATCATCCATTCCCAGTAAACTCCATACGAGCCAATATGCGGACGACACCGTCCTATGGCTCTCGGGCAGAGAGGAGGCTGCTCTCGAGTCAGTCGCAGGCCGAGGCAGCAGTCAACCCTCTAATTACTGCAAGAAGTGGCGCATCAGCATGAATCCCTTTAAATCGTCGCTTCTTTTAGCCTCGCGACAGGAAACCCTTTATCATTAACGTTTGCATGGACAGCGCGATCATCCTGCGATTTCGTTACATCCGCTTTATGGATGCTTTATTCCCCACCAATTAAGGCAGCTCAGCGTCAATTGTAGGACCTCTCTCTTAAGCTAGTCTGCCTTATTCAGCAGCTATCCTCTCTATCTGTCGGGACAAACAGGGAGCCTGATAATGTTTTCTTAACAGTTGGCACCTGTTAATCCCAAGTGGCTCTCGGGCACCTGATAGGTACCTAAAACTTATATAAAGCCATTATTAAATAGATAGGAATTAATAATCTTTAAAAGTGGGTTTAAAATAGCCCCAACCTGTCTTCATTCTTTAAAAGTTAATAGATAGGTCTAATCATTTTCTAGGCTGCTATTGCAACTGTCCTAACTAATGAGTAATCAGTAAAACAGACTGGAGAAACCTCGGTCTCCGACCGGGACAATGGGGGCCATTCCCATGATCTAAATCACCTTCGAGGGGGTCTTGCATCTGCCCACTCGCAGGAGGATTTCACTGGGACTGGCGGGACCCCTGGTGTACCCACCATCAGGGAGAGGGGCATGTCCCCCCATTAGCTCCTATTCTTTAAAAAAAAAAAAAAAGAAGGGGAAAGTATCTGCGGCTCAATCCTCCTGTTTCCTTATCCTGAGGACATAATGAGGAAACGAAGGACTGAATTTGCAGATACTCCGTAGAACAGTAAGGAGAGGGACCTTCTCCTGAAATGTACTACAATTAGTACATTTAGGGTGAGATCATACTTTTCTATGTCTCCTGCCCATCCACGGGACAGACATGCATGGGTAAGGAGCTGTACTGGTACAGGCCGTACTAGTACTGCATATATAAATGCCTTCACCTTAGGAATGCCTCCACTGGATAAAAAAAAAATTAGGAAAAATATTAACGCCGATATTGGGCCGATGTTTTTCCGTGTAGTAATCCCAATAATGGGCCAAGATGAATGCCAATACCGGGCCAATATGTATATTCCTTGGCTGTTGGTATTGATCCAATATTCGGGTACAGGGGTCGGCGTTCAGTGAGCCCTCAACTAGCACCTCGCCAATAGTAAAAAAAAAAGTAATTTTTCCTAGGATGAGCGGCCACAACAAAATGATTTTATTAGCCATTGGGATTTAGTGCAGGAGAGATGCTCCTGCACCAAACCCTACATCAAAACCTTTAAGGAAGATATCCACATAGGCGCCTCCATCTTCTCTTTCGAGCTGGCCCTCCATGATCGTAGCCAGAGCCTGCGTTAGGGTGCTTGCCAGCATCGGAATCACTCCATGGTCCTGTCAGGGAAATACAGGGTGTCCCATAAGTCACTATACCATTTCAAAAATTCACATCTACTTAGCAGTTGGCACAAAAAAAAAAGAAGTAACATCAACTTAACAATAGAATATCATTTGGAATTATCTTTGTCAAAAATGGAGGTATTTCTGAAGTTTGAAAGTGCCTCAAAATGACCTCCGCCCATATCAATATAATTTGGCATGATGCTAGCTACAAAAATATTCCCGAAACTCCCCTTGGACTTGGAGGGGACTCTCACAAACCTCCGTTGTCGTGACAGCGAAAGAAAATAAAATGAAATTAATATATTTGTTGTGTTTTTCAGGTCTGTCTGGAATTAGGGTGAAAAACATGAAGTTTGGGAATTTTTGTGAAAGAGGATTCAACAATGTTTAGCAAAAATAGCCCTAAAACCGTGCACCTTTCTGACATGCTTTTGAAGGAACATCTGTTCAAGTCCAACTCCAAGTCATTATTGTGAAAAATATTCTAAAGAACGTTCTTTCCATCGATGCTAAGAAAATTCACCTGGCTGTTGCAGTTTGAAATGGTATAGTGACTTATGGGACACCCTGTATAAGCTTGCTTATAATGTATGCTATGGTAGAGGAAAACGAAGAGCCCTAATGTAATGCTAGCTCGTAGTATGCCTTTTCTCTTCTTGGAGATTCACGAGATCTGCAGATATAATAGACGCCTGTCACGCTAATTCCCAGAGAACTGTACATGACAGAGGTCAGCCATGTGTCACTCGGCTCTACACGAAGTGGTGGTTTGCCGAAGCAAAAAAATAATAAAAAAGTTATCGAAATAAAATTTCATTTTTAAATTTAGAATTGTGAAAAGATGCCTAAAAACGTTCCAAAACTTGCAGATTGTTCATTCTATTCCATGTCTTGAGCTGGATTTTCGTTTCAAAGGTGCTCACTACCTATATTGCCCATGACATTCGTGGGCTACCGACGCGATGATTTAATGTGCCCGACCGCACTTAAAAGTATTTGGGAAAAGTTGAAGTTCTCCTTCAGGCCACTAGATGGAGGTAAAGGCCTCGCTTTTCACATTGTACACAGAAGTACCCTTCCCTCTTTCTCTGCATTCGTCCCTCACAGGAGTGTTTAGTACCTCGCCATATGTCTCGCCTAGTCTCATTATAGCAATCAATAAAGCTGGACGATTCATCATTTTTTATCTGCATATTCGAGACAGAATCATTAAAAAAAAATCCGAAAGGAAATTAAACCCACTGTTCTCTGCCTAAGGGAACTAAAAAGTAAGAACGCGCCCATAATTAAAAATTATTATAGTTACAAGCCGTGCTTTCGGTCTATGCCGTACCAAGGGGGATCTGCCGTATTTATCTCAAATAATCTCGACTCTGAATTAATTAAGCGCGAATGGAGCCCCAAATCAGAAATAATTGGAGTTAAAATACGCTTCCCATCTGCCTCTTTAACCATATTTCATGCCTACCTCCCTCCTACCTCTCCTCCTAGTTCTGCTGACCTGGACTTCATTAACGAATACAGAGGCCCCTCGCTTTTCATAGGGGATTTTAATGCACACGCCCCCGAGCTTCCGTTTTGTGACAACACCAACGAAACAGGTCACATCCTATGCGACTTCATAGCTTCCAGCTGCTTTAGCATTCTGAATGACGACTCTCCTACCCATTCTTGCTTTGCTCACGGTAACCCGTACAGGATTGATCTCGCACTCGGCAATGCACGGTTCCTCCCTTTTTTTCAAGACTTCTCCATGGGAGAGGACATAGGGAGTGATCACGTGCCTATCATAGTAAAGTGCAACTTCTCTCACCTCCCTCCATCCATCCTCCAAGTAACCCCCGCTTTGACTTTCGTAATGCTGACTGGTGCGCTTTTCAGGACATAGTAGAAAACCCTCCTCCCAGACTCCCTCCCTATGGATGTCATCCGATGCCATCCCCCAGCTTAACGAGGCGGTCACTATCGTCACTGAGTCCATCTATATCGCGCAAGAAGTAACAATATCCAAAATGTTTACCTCCCATAAACCTTACTCTCTCTCTGAAGAAGCCCTGTATACAATTACGAAACGTAGAAAACAAAGACGCGCTTATTTTCGCTCTAAAGACCCCGCATTAAAACCTCTCATTAACAAGCTTAACCACGAAATTAAAGCTCTCCTTAAAAACGAAAACGAGGCATACTGGTGTAAATTTTATGAACAGATTAACACCGAAGAGGATCCAGCTAACTCTTGGAAGCTCTTTAAAAGAATCGGGAATCCTCGAAACAATCAAAGTAAACCCATTAAATATCAAGGTAAGACCCACTGCAGTGACGACAGCAAAGCCTCAGTCCTGGCCGCCACCCTGCTGGAAGCTATGACCGAGCGGCCAAGCTCCCTGGGGCCGATTCCCCCCCAAAGAAAGCCTTGATCTCCAAAACAAAATAAGTACCTGTCCAAACCCTCTCCTCTTCCTGAAAGCCTCTCTTCCGATCAGGAAGCACTACTTAACGAAATCACCATAGAAGAGATCGAGGCCGCGATTAAAATATCTCCTAATAAAGCCCCTGGCCCAGACAACATCTTCGTAGCTTCTCTGAAACATCTTCCAGAAAAAGCCCTCCAGCTCCTTCATCTAACATTTAACGTCTGCCTTAATCTCGGTCGTGTCCCTCTCGCATGGAAGTCCGCTAACGTAACTATGATACCCAAACCCGATAAAGATCCCTCTTCCTACCGCCCCATCAGTCTTCTCAGCTCTCTTCAAAAACTCCTTGAAAGAATTCTAACCGCTCGACTATCTAACTATCTGGAATCTCTAAACCTTCTCACCTCTTGTCAATCAGGCTTTCGACCTCATTTAAGTAACACCGATCAGCTAGTTCGGCTCCACCACGACGCGCTCGAGGCTGTCAACAGTAAAAAGCATCTCTTAGCTCTCTTCTTTGACGACAAGTGCTGCCATATAGCGGCCACTTTGAAATTCCTATGTTCCCTCCCTTTAGCCGCACCCTGTATATATGAACTGAATAAAATAATGAAATAGTTGGGCATCGACACAATTGATTGTCCTTGGACTATTCCCGAACGTACAATCTTGGTCATCGTCTTCGTGGAGGACGCACGAAATCCGAGTGTTTTCTGGAAAGAGGCCTGAGCCAAGGGTTGGGGAACCCTGAGCAGGAAAAGGTATCCAGAGGAAGGAACTCATACTGAAGTTGGAGCGGAATATTTAGAAAGGACGCATTAGTGGATATGGCTGGAGCAGGACCGGATTAAGAAGTCTCAAGGCCCTGGGCAAGTGGATTCTTGGGGCTCCCCCCCACTTCATGCAAATACCTAATAATACGTTCTTAATTTCCTTCGGGGGCCCCTTGGAAGAGTGGGGCCCGGGGCAACAGCCCCCCTTGGCCCCCCCCCCCCCTAAATCCAGCCCTGGGCGGGAGCAAAAATAAAAGAAGCCGTTTGAAAACTTTCCGTCCCCTTCCGTCATATACAACTGAACCAAGTGGGACAAGATCGGGCTGAGACGAAGGGACTTCTTGCAGGGAACGATGAGAAGAAACTCGAAGTAGTCTACCTGAAGATGACGTTAGGCGTCCCGCCTAACGTCGCTTTCACGCAGTACACCACTTTCTTGAACTCCGATCAATCTCACTCTGAAAATAAAAGATAATGGAGGTAATTATTAGGGAAACACTAGGGTATAGGCTCTGTTGAACGGAGGAATGCAGGGCACGTCGGAGGAAATTGAATATCCACCCTCGATCGAGAAGGATTTTTTTCGACGGTATAGTTGGACGCGAGTGGCGTCATCGTTGTCGATCTGCTTATCTGGGAGGATTTGTATTGTAGGACATGATCAGGGGCGGATACAGGGGGGGGGGGGGCGAAACCCCCCCCCCCCCCCCTATGGCGAGGCTTCTGAGAGGTGCTTACTCAGTTACTCAGTTAATTTTTTTTTACGATCCCCCCTCCTATTATTCCATAAATCTCTTTAGATAAATCATAGAGTTTTCTTTCATGACTGGAGGCTTCGTCCTTTCCTCAACATATCATGATTCTATGACGGGAACATCTAAGCCTATAAATTTATATGATATATTATGGCATGGAACATTTTTTAAATAAAAACAGTCTTCCATTTTCCATAATGATTTGTCGCAGAGACCCGTGTTCAGGAGACTTGAGCTCGTCCCCTGGATCTAATACCCTGCATGCCATTCCTCCATGTGCCCCCATGAAAGGTCACTACATGCATGATGACCTGGATGTGGTCCCCTTCGTAAAAGGGGTTTGGCTTTACACCCATGAGGGTTTACTGCAACTCCCGCTACCTGCTCCGGAATCCTCAGAAGTCCTTGGTTTCAGCGTGAGTCGCTTCAAACTCCGTCCATTCACAAAAGCAATGAATTCTCACAAAGATTTTGGCCAGGAAATTTTTCCAGCTAATGGAGTCATCGATGTTGTCCCTCGTATGTCCTTCACCTCTTCTGAAAATCAGGAGGGAAATGAAGGAAATTATAACATGAATGTAACACGCAATCTCTAGATAGACTTAGAAACTCAGTCTAGGTAGTCCTAATGCCTTCATTCATAAATTTCAGTTTCTAGCACTGCATGCCTATTTTTAGTGCACGAACAATTACAGAAAAGGAAATTCCTAGGAATGGAATTTCGGCGAATGTATCACGAATGAATCATTAAAAAAAAACAAAGAATTGTTGGTCAGTTGCTGTCCAGATTTCGGGAAGAATAACAGAAGGCGTGAAAGAGAATCATATTTTAGAATTTATCGTTGAAATCCCATTCGTTGGGGTCTAACAGTATGGTTCTAGTGGGTGGCATTCTTGACTCATTCATTAGCTAGGCGTCTACGATGGAGTAACGGAGGAGTGACTTGGAATAGACATTAACTTGCCACTCAAGTTAGTTTCCTCATAGCCTATAATTCATTATTTCTGTTCTCCCAGGCAAATTCACAGAGCTCCAAGAAAGGTAATTTAACTACCTGTAGCATTACGTTGCAAGTTGGAATCCGTTCCATGTTCCAATTTATTTAACCCCCCTCCCCCCCCGGGACAGAAGTATTTTCCTGATTACGTCTTTTTTTGATGGCGATTGAAAACTAGAAAGTTCGCTTGCCTTCACAGTCTGTTTTCTTTGTTTTTACTTCTCCTGTCTCCTTTCCCTAATGCAAAGATGGATTCCCAGGGATGAATGTTCAACCTCTGCATATCCCAACCAAAATAAAGTTTCTGTTTCAAAACCAAGAGGTCAGAATCAAGTTTAGAATCTTAGCGGTGAACCAATGATATTATTTAACCTCCCGAGCGAAATGTTTCGAACATATTTACTTGAACATGGTTAAGAACACGCTTTAACGAAAGCATTTTCTCCTGTTCAGCTCGACCTCCCAAATTCGAATGAGGAATAAGAAGGATTGAAGCATCTGTTCGCTTCAATCACAACTGTATGAAGCCAACACACAGAAGGAAGCAGCAAAAGACCAGATTCAAGTTCTTCAACAACAGCTTCAGGTTCGTCCTTATTTCGAGTTAGCTTCACAAAGCAGTCGGTGGGTTGTCCGTGATAGTGGAATAGTGTCCTTTGTCCCTTCAATTTTTGTTATGAATACTCAGCATTCCAACTGGTGAAGTTCTCCAAGCTCAACTGCACGTTTCTCGCCTGTGTCAAGATGAAAACGAAATGACGACTAAATTCATAGATGAGGTTCTATCTTCATAATATTAGCGAGGCAGGAAATGGTTATTAAGATATAAAAATGGGTTATGCAAATAACAAGAAGACGCGTTAAAAGCGGGAGGACAATAGGAACTTCCGACCTTCAAAGAATTGAAATGATTCTGTTCATTTTTTAAAATTCCATGAGTGGCATCAAGACTCTTGGTTTGCCCAAACGTTTGTAGGGATCCATTGCCTTTAATACCTAGTATTTCTTCCGCTGGACTGAGTATCGAGTCACTTTTTTTCTGTCATGTTGATGGTCATGTAATTGAACATAGCGATAGACAGCAGGTTTACCTCCTCTACCAGCAGTTTTACATCCATCCAAATGCTTACAATCCGTATATTTGAATAAAATTATTTCTAAAAAAAAAATAAATTTAAATTTATCCAATTGTTCAATCCTCTGGAAAGTATGTGCTTCGATTGAGGATATGATCCTCCGCCTCACAACGACTCAGCCCTTTGCATGAGTGACGCCTCTGAGGGGGGTTAGGAGATTCAGGGCCCTTGTTGAATAAATCCTTCATCCATGTAGGGGAGAAGCACCAGTTCGCGAACAGGGAGCCATTTAGCGAACGAGGGTCATGAAATGCGATTTGGCCTTTTGTTTCTCGAGTTACACGCTCCAGCTTTCGGTATCTACAGAAAATGGATTGATTGATTAATTAATGCTTGGGATGGAGTGTGAAAAAGAGTAACTAAAGGCCAAATCGCATTTCATGACCCTCGTTCGCTAACTGGCTCCCTGTTCGCGAACTGGTGCTGCTCCCCTATATATGAAGTAATGTGAAAACCAATTTTCAATCGCCTTCCCTTTCTTTAACCTCCCACCCCCCTCCCCGCCTCTCTACGGGACTCACTAACACGTTAGACCCAGGCCTAACCAACAGACTGCCTTCAGGTCACGTCAAGGCCTACCTTTTTCTTTCCAAAAGAAACTTCATTCTCGACTTTGGGCGCCAATTAGGCCTATAAGGATGAATCGTGGTCTTCGAGGCATCTGATTAAGGATGCGTATGTTAAGCCAATCGCAGGCCTATTCATACGTTCATGAACCATTTCAGAGTGGACGTGTAACGTTAGACCGATTGGAGGCCTGTTTCACGTTTCATGAACCGTTTCAGTGGGACGTGGAACGTTAGGCCTATCTGGAGTTCCTCGAAACATCTCGAATAGGTCTGAGGAGACTATGTCCTCAAGCATGGAATCCATGGTACGCGCCATCCTGTTAATTTAGGGATGTCCGGATAAGATATCTCCAAATCCCACTACATCGATCAATAACAGCACAGCTAACCATCGCTTCATTCATTTCATAAACTCAGCACAAAAATGTCTCACACATAAAAAAAAAACAGAAGATCCAGATACGAGGGCTGAAATAGTCTCGAATCTGGCATAATTTCGGCACGGTATCCGGTAACACTGGGAGACGGTACCGGAGGAAGCACTCTAAACCTAATTGAACGACAGCTATGTTCTTATTTTATGCGAAATGGAGTATCCCAAACAGCAAATAAGCCACTTTTCGTCATCTACGAGTCAATATCTTTCTTATGGTTGGTCTCTTTCCTCGGAAACCCCCCAGGAGTGGCTACCCGGGGGGGGGGGGGGGGGGGGGGGGTAACGAATTACGCTATAAAAATCAATAGGCGCGGTAGCGCCTATTCCCTTTCTTCGACGCCTTCCCGCCGCAAAATTCAACCTCCAAAAACGAGATTCAGCGTTCTCCACAACCCCAGGGAGATGGAACTTCAATTTTGCTGGAGCGAATCTGTGTTGAGAGAGGTAGAAGTATGCTAAATTTCGTTCCTGTTGGTGCTCTCGGAGAGGAATACGAGGAGGTTGAATTTTGCGGCGGGAAGGCGTCGAAGAAAGGGAATAGGCGCTACCGCGCCTATTGATTTTTATAGCGTACATACAATAGTTAAGATGAATGTATGTATGCTTGCATGTATTCTGCACGTATCTATTTATGCACGTTTTTATATCTGCCATGCCCTTGTATATGTATTGATATATTAATTTTATAGTCATCCGAAGCTGATTATTTATCCTGTTTTTATTCAGGCAGGATTCGGGCAGCTGAAGCTAACTGGTATTCTGCCATACTGTCTACTTGCACTTTGGCTAAATGAAAAAAGCAACGTTTTGATGCAAGGTTGGATAACCCTAACCAAGAACGGGTTAGTTTTTACATCAGACTAGCATGCAACGCTCTGTAAGCAAGTCGCAAGTACATTGATAATTAAACTAGTCCTTTATTTTATTACCTGGTATTTATTTATGCACATACCCATGCAATATCCCAGGGCCAATTGACTCAGAACAGCAAAACTCATACCAAAAATGGTAAGAACTACAGACCTTCATGACCTTCAGTGGTATGAAAAATGTAATTGGCCTCACCACTTGTGAAAGATTACATGTGCTATAACCCAGTAAAGTGCCTACCTCCATTGAAGGAGTGTCCAAGGAACATCATGAGAGCTGTGAATCAGTTTTTGTGAAGAATGAGCAAAAGCACTTACTATCCATCACAGAATTGTTGCTGTCTATGGTGAGACATGTTTTTCAAAGATATGATAGTATGAATTGTGCAAAATGTTTAGTAGTACATTTCTCTATGTTGACAAACCCAGATCCAAGTGAGCCACTATCATCATCACAGACAACTACAGTGAGAAGGTGGATGAGGTGATTAGAGCAAACATATTGTAACAGCCCAGCCGGCACGACACCCGGTGAGTGGCCTGGCAGGACTGCCGGTATGCGAGGGAAGAGCTCTCTATGAGTCGCCCAGGGAGACCACAGTGTATGCATGACCCCCTAGGTGTCACGCCTGACCTCTGACCCTTTACCCCAATCGAGAGATTGTTCTTAGTAACCCTGTATATGTCTTTTGTTCTTCACCACTTCTCTTTTCATTTCCGTCTAGCACTCACAGACTAGAGACAGAGTTATACTTACATTTTAATGCAGTAATTCGGCGTCCAAGCACCAAGAAATGATGGCCTGTACCACAAGATCGCACGCACTGAGAAGTGAGGTTCTCCCCCCTTTTTGGACCATTTTCAATGAACCATCCCGCGATCTCCACTGCCTGCCATGTTCAGACTCAGGTGAATTGTATTACGGATGCATTGAGCCACTGTCCGAGGAAATAGTCTTTGAGGACACCACCTACTGCTACCACTCAAATGAGGCAACACCCTTTGGCGAAGAGATGTCTCGTGGGAACACCAGCAACCTCAACTACCTTACTGAACCAATGCTCTCAGCTGACCAAGAGGAGCTCCTTGAGAATTCAACCTACTTCAACTGGAAGCTGTGGAAGTGGAACTGGGACCCCCCTTGCTCTACTGCCCCAAATGAAGAGGAATGCTCAGATGATACGTTCGTGGAGTCGGAGGAGACGAAGACCCCAGCTGAAAGGCTTACAAAACGCAAGACATCAACCAACGGCCGTCAGAAGTCAGCTAATAGAACATGCCACTTGCATTCTATCGGCCAAGAAATGAAGAAACGTCTGCAGCAAAATAAAGAGAAGAGAAAGAAAAAGAAGAGAATTTCTTGGGAGAGGAAACGACACTTCTTTTACTTCACTGTGCTGTGTCCAGCTGCGACCAAAACCTTTGGAAAGGAGTCTCCTCGGAGCAGGAGAAAAAGAAAGAGGAAAGGCCTTATCTGGAAAACATCCTCAGAGTCTGCCACACACGTCCTTATCTCACCCACATCTCGCAGCTACAGAAGAAAAGCCCACAAGTACACGCCCACCTGACTTCCTCAACCAAGGATATGCCATTCATGAGAGGGATCAAGGAAGAGTGGGACACCTGATAAGGCCCGTCCGGCCAGCTGGGTCACATTTATATCCTTCACCCCTCTTTTGTCACTTTGTCATTCTGCAATTCTTTCAATAAAAAAAAAAATTTCAATCAAGGAGGAGAGCAGAGAGTTAATTACAGCTTCTGTATCTTGTATTCTTTCCGCTTATCGTCCACGGGCGATAAGCAGCTGCACCCTTTACCCTGCGGGATTAGACATTCCTGCCGTCCTGAACTTTCTTGCCCCTCGGAATTAGACATTCCCGATCCCCTGAACCTTCTTATCTCTCGGGAGTAGACGTTCCCGATCCCCTGAACCTTCTTATCCCTCGGGAGTAGACATTCCCGATCCCTTTATCCCTTTCGTAATCTTCCAGGATCTTCCATTGATTGACTGGCCGAGGTTGTGATTCCCACCACCAGTAGAGGCGAACGCACGGAACCGTAACAATATGCATGTTTCTGGATAGAAATGCCACAAAAATGGGGTTTCGCTATTGGTGTGTGCACACAATTGTCCAACATCGCCTTCATTACCATTTGGTGTGTGCCAAATGCTGAAGTGCCTGATCAAAGACCAGAAGAATGTCTGCATAGGCCTTCGTTACATATCTGCGGCACTACCATTGCTGAAGGAACAGCTTTTTTGGCCAGAATAGTGGTTTGTGATGAAGGGCAATGGGCATTGCAGATGGCATTGAATGGCCTGGGATACCACTTGGACAATGACATGGAAGAGGCAGCAAGAACATAATACCACCAGATATTATTGTTGTTTTATGGCAACACCATTTTTTTTTTACAAAAATCAGGTGTGGGGTGAGCAGGTTGAGCAGTGGGAAAAGTGTCTCAATGCCCATAGTGAGTATTTCCAATGAATTAGTACTTACTTACTCCGTGCAAGTACTGGACCCTTGGTCTTGAGACTTGCATGATTTGAAGACATCAACTGATAGCCTGCTGGATGTAACATGAAAACAAGTAACCCTGGTCTGCTCAACTCCTGGTGAAACACAAAACACAACAAAAATGTGATCAAATGCACAAAAGAACCTCTTATCAAACAAAGCTACTTAGAAAAAAATTGTTTAAAAACAAAAATAGGTTTTAAAAAATGTATTAATGTAAACAGGAATTTTAACTGAAAGCTGGGTAATCAATCCATCAATTGAGGAGTTATCTGGAAAAAGGCTTATGTGCAAAAGGCACATGAAAAGCAGCAATGTCTCCTCAAGGCTCCCAGTGATGAATCTGAATTCAGTTTTCCATGATACAATATTCAAGCCTGGTCTTTATTTACACTTTGGGCTTAAAGATTTGTTCTTTCAAGATGCTAGAATGCAAGAATAAACATTTTGTGTTCATACACTAAGTTGCCAAAAGTATTGAGACACCAAAACAAAAGTAAATAACAGTCTCTTGCATATTTTTAAATATGGTGTAGGCCCACCTTTGGCCTTGATTACAGCATCAACTCTATGTGGTACACTTTCCACCAATTTTCAACAATCTTCAACAGAAATACCCTGCCTTTCCTCATGCTGGACTGTCTTAAGTTTGCAAAGTGACCTCGGCCTCCATAAACAGCTCCTCACACACCCCTCCAGTTCATCCCCAAAGGTGTTCCAAAGGGGTTCAGGTCTGGGCTTTGCAACATTTGCTACAAATAGTAATATCTACCAGTTGTAGCTTCTATTATACCATTGCACTACTAAGACACCCTCTGCAAGGCTGCCCTGGCCTGTTTTGCTTTTGCCATGGTGTCCCAATACTTTTGGCAACATGGTGTTGCCTGTTTTCCATAAACACACAATCATATATTTCCCAGCCAGTCTCTTAACTATTTTTTCTCTTTAAAAATGATAATTTGCCTCTGAATTAATACCTGACCTTTAAAGAACCTTTTCTCAAAGAAAGACAGCAAAATAGGAACATTTGGAAGAGTTTTCAGGACAGTCCCAGTACTCCCCATGTAAGCATCAGCATTATTCCATTTTATTTTCCTTCAGGCATTCTTCCATAGATTTGGGTGAATATTCACTTTTTCTCCCCTTCTCCCCTGCAAGCAGTCATAACAAAACAGCTGGGCACCTACCTGCCATCTAGCAAGAGCATGGAAAATTTGCTTACCCTCTTCTGCACACACATCTGAACCATTTTCACATCATTATATCCAAATGCAGTGCATGAACATGGATGTGGAAAAGGGGCACATAAGCAGTCATGCCCTTTTTCCAGAGAACTCCTATTTCAGGTTTCAACTTGTACTGAAAGTAATCAATGCAACAGAATTCCACATGCTGCCCATATCTATCTTGAAATTACCACATCTAGACCAAGAGATGCCAAAGTGATGTCAATTACACTCAAGTGTCAAGAGACTCGACTTGTAGATTGAAAAGTATCAGGGTAAAAGTAACAATGAATCTATCCATAATCCATGCATGATATCCATCCATGCACATTTGTATGATTTAACCCTTTAGCTGTTTGCCCTTATGGGCTTATGCAGTTGTTGCATGGGTATGTTCTTGGGCTCAGAACATTCACTGTTTCTAGGTTACTTCACAGCTATTTATGCATGTAACTGCTTTCTTCAATAGTTATCAGGATATGTAATTATCTTATATAAACTATTGTTTTTAAACAAGCAGGGCCAATTTTTATATGAAAACGTATCAGCCATCCCCCCTGTGTTATAACAGTCAAAGGGTTAATCAGGGGCACAACCAAGGAGGGGGATCAGGGGGTCTAAACCCCCCCCCCCCCAAAACCCCTGCTCATGATGGTATCTCTCTACTACTCCATCCCCTCTCCCCCAAGGGTGGGGGATGCAGAAAGATATCATGAGCAAACGACTTGAGAGCAAGGCTAGAAAGGCACAAAGATATGAGGGGAAAGGTGAAGGTCACACCAGTCACACGTAGCAACTCACTTTAATAAAGAGAACCTGTCAAGGAAACGTCATGCGTGACGTTTTCTGCACGTGACACTACTGAATTTTTTTTCTGCGAACAGAAGGATGATGATTCAAATAAAAGGCTTGAATTGTGTACAGGTTAATAAATTTCCGATATCATATTTGCGCAGTGATATTGGGGCTGAATCCCAAAATTAGAACATTTTAAGCTTTTAAGATATCGAATGTGCTTTTATCACTGGCCCTCACAATGCCTTGTGAGGCCCAGTCAGTGGCATTGCTTGGTCTCACATTTCCTTGAATGGGACTCCCCATTGCAAATCCTCTCTTTCCTGAGTTCCTGTCAGCAAATTTGGATGCTCCACATAGGCATCTCATCAGGGTTACTGCCACCTGCAGATCTGAGAATCAGAGAGATTAGCAGTTGCAATTTGGTGATAGGATGAAGAATCAAAAATAGAAAAATCTCTTTTGCAGGCTGACCATTCCAAATGCACCAACGTCCATTAGGCTTCTTTACTCCATCCTGAATGGATAATAAAAAAAATGGAGCAGATAACCTGGAGAGAATTATATAAAGCAGTGGTGCACAACCTTTTCCCCTATAGGGCCAAATTGAGATTTCGGCTCATGTTCGAGAGGTTCGAGGGTCTGCGGCCCTCGAACATGAGCCGAAATAGACCGCATATATATATGGATCTTTAGATATCGGAGGCATCCAAGGGGCCGCAAAAAGGTCTCCGCGGCCCGCAGGTTATGCATCACTGCTATCAAGGATGAGAGTCACTGCTTTGAGCTTTGATTAACCTTAGAAGGCCACACCTACTTGAATCTTCAGCTGGGAAAGGGGTGGCTGCCCCAACTGGCTTTTGCCCTCCCTCTGGTCTTATTTTGGGCTTACTCCAGGGAATGCTGTGACTTTGAGGGGCTGACTTCTAGTCTCTCTCCTCAAGGTCAAAACAAGCGAAGGTACAGCGAAACTGTCTTTAAAGATAGATTACAAGAGCTCTAATGAATTAGGCAAACCTTCAAGGCTCCATCCTGCCTAAACATGAGGAGGCCAAGAGTTGCCTTGTTCGGTTTCTGGCTTTTTCCCCACCTTCCTGAGTCCTAGCCTTAGCCAGTGGATTATACAGGTCACCATCGGCAATTCTTAGGCATCGATAGATCTCCCTCCAACTTCCTGCTGACAGCTAGAAGACTCCCCAATGAAGCCTTTTCTGTCTGGCTTGATGTCAGGGGGACCTCAGGAGGCTCTCTCGTGGTCAGAACTCCACCCTGCTTCTTCACGATAAGGATTCTCCTGGTAGGGTGATCTGGTTCCAGAAGCAATTTGAGTGCAACTGGATGAACAGCTTAGACAACAACTCCGTGCTTCATAATCTCGAGCTGCCGCGGATAATATGAGTCATAAGTAATTTGCAATCAGACTGAGGTAGAGGAATGAAATGACTTCCGACTGACCAAATAAAGCCCAGTCTTGTAGAACATCGTCCAACGGAACATGACCCGGTGGGTCAGGAGGAATGAGAATCTCTTAACCAGTATGCATTGCCGACTTGTGGAAAACGATGGCTCTCAAGTTCTTATCGACTCTTCTTACGACGAAAGGAAAGGTTCTGAATTTGCGATGGTCTCATCTGCTCGTGTTTGCGACCCCTGACATGAGACTCCAAAGCTTGCTATTCCGTACAAGTGATATTGCACAAGCAGCAGCCGAAGATGTTGGTCTCATGGTCTCCTTGTCGATATTCTTGAAGTGACTGTACCCGACCACGTGAGAATCCCATTCCTGGTGAGAATTTCGGGAAACACTACATGAACATTCAAGCATTTAGTTTTCTCTTCTGTGGCATTACACAAAATTTTGAAATAAACGAAAATCCCCCCCCCCCCCCCCCACCGACGCCGGCTATTCAGTGGAGAAATTTTCAGCAAATGTCCCTGGATTTGAGGAATAGATGTTTCTAAATTGGGTGGGATCTGGCAATGGTAACCCCTGATGAAAAGGTAAAAGGCAGGGTGAAGCACACATGGAACCAGAAGAAACTGAGGAAAGGGTAACCGTACGGGTCAGTTTTCTCTCACTTGCTGACGAGCAACCGGAATGTTGAGAACAGGAACAGGGCAGACTAGGCTTATATAGGCCGGCTCACTGAAGGTGATGTGGGCCACCGAAAAGAAATCGTGAGGCCCAGAGCAAAATTTCATGAGGATTCAAATTGTTCCACTCGTCACTAAACGAAATAATAGGACTTTAAGCTGAAGCAAATAAAATACGGATTTCGCGAATTTCAGCATTCGGGCGATAGAAGCTAGTGTTTTTCACTTGAGTTAGACATTTTTTCACTTGACTTCGACAACGGTGCATGATGAGGGTGATATAGCGGATCGACGTAGAAATTAGAAGTTACATTCTTAAGTGCAGATGTCGCGGTGACATTGGCGACAACGATGATTAATTTCCTGCTTAAGAGAGGAAAATCAATATGAACCTTCCCAAATACACAATATATTCAAATGATAATTTAATAAAGTGAAGAATTAGGCTTTCGTGTCACCCGTTACTGTTTTCCTTAATAATATTTCCATAAAACAGGTGAAGTTTTGGTCATCCTTCCTGGGTTCAGTATCCTTCCCCACGCCGAACTCACGATTAGGCCTATCTAACATGGATTTGGGATTGTCCATCGAAGTCCGATCCAGTGTTTCTACATCGTTGAGCCGATGGGAAATTGAAAACTTTGAGCCTTTTTTTTTTAGATAGACTGCAAGGAAGGTCTCCCGTTGACAACGTGGCTATGCATGCGGTTCATTGTTTTCAGTACATAGTTTGATTCCAATGAAAAAGCCTAAATATTCGAAGGAGAGAAAGATGTCGCTAGTCACAGGGGCATCTGCGCCCTCGCCTCCTCTCTGAATACCCCTTGCATCGGTGTCTTAGTCAAGTGAAAAATTGTCTAACTGAAGTGAAAAACACTGTAGAATAACCGGAACGACGGTACTCAAATAAAGGGACTAGGGAATAAAGTCTCGGTCTTATTTACGGAGGAAAGTGCTCCTAGTCATGAGACTTCACATAATTGCAACTTAAGGCACCGTATTATACCATGTACTAACAGATACAAGCTCTAAAGCTTTATATACGAGGGTCAGTCAACTGAAAACAGGACATGATTTTCTTTTCTCCAAAACATCTTCGCAACCGTATTTTTTCATGTGCCGTTTTCTTTGTCGGAATGTTCCCTAGAGGCATGCACAGCTTTTTTTCTCTGTCTGCACTTTTTTACAGCATGAGATTCTTTCAAACATGGCCTCCGAGGTGTTGGTTTGCACCAAGGAAGAGATACGTTCTGTGATCCGTTTCCTTGTTGCTGATGAATGGAGGCACAAGACCTCTCCTCGCTCCAAGAAATGCAAGATCGTCGCATCTGCCGGAAAATTGATGCTGACCATTTTTTGGGGTATGAATGGCGTTCTTGTGACTCACTACCAACCTCGCGGGGTTACCGTAACCAGGGACACGTACTCACAGCTGCTGCGAGATGAATTGAAGCCTGCAGTTAGAACAAAACGTCGTGGTCTCCTCGAGAAAGGAGTACTTCTTCTCCTGGACAATGCTCGTCTCCACACTGCTCGACAGACTGTAGAAACCATTACAGATCTCGGATTTGAAGTTCTTCTGCATCCGCCATACAGCCCGGACTTAGCCCCTAGTGATTTTCACATCTTTGGACCTCTCAAGGAAGCGCTGCGCGGGCGAAATTTTCAGTCTGACAATGAGGTGCAGGAGGCAGTGCATTCATGGCTGAAGGGGCAACCCAAGTCCTTTTTTGCCTCGGGTGTCAGAGCTTTAGTAGGACGTTGGCAAAAATGCATTGATAAGCAGGGGGATTATATAGAAAAATGACGAAATCATCACCTTCAAACAGATATAATAAAAGGCTATTTTAAGCAATGTCTTGTTTTCAGTTGACTGACCCTCGTATCTGCTGTGTTAGCATAAATTTGAATTCTCTAATAGCGGACGAAAATGGGAACCAGGACGAAAATTCTGGCGTGGTTTGATCCACTAAGCCCCGTTGTTGCGATATCGCTTCTAATCCTCCGCCCCCCCCCCCCTCCCCTCTAAAACAAAGGAGACTGAAAAGTTAAAACTGCTGCAGTTCCCTTATTCACTCTGACCTATGACTATAGCATACGACATAAAATGGTATGATAGGCCTAACTACTGAGGGAGACAGAGCCTCACGCCGATTAATGTGATACGCAGTATATACCATCGAGAGACGAAACAGGTCGGATGAGGCAACAATACGAGTAAATAGGGTTCCTCTCGCGCCCGGAGCTGGAACGGATTGCGCAGCGATAGAGAAGCCGAATGGCGCCGGGCAAACAGGCGCATGAGCACCATGCTCCAGCCTTTACTGGGCATCACGTCTCCACCACATAGCCATTCCGCGAGGCCTCGCCGCAGCCTCACCGGAGGTGTGACGCTGGCCAGTATGAACGCGCACATAGAAAAAGAATGGAACGAATGCATACCCCAAAGTAAAGCCGTAGCTGCGGCGCACCGACGCAAGGAGTTCGAAATAGCCAAACTTTTGTTAGGGTAGCCAATGAGGAGTTGATGACGTACAAAGAAAACAATCACAAGGCAATAGGAACTCTAGTTGATATGGCGGCCAGCACGAGCTCTGAAAATCTGAAACAGCTTAGCCTATATGATTGACTCTAGGTCAGTCTAGAGATCTCTCTCATCCAAAGCTCTCGATTATACTGCTTCCTGCAGCGGGCAATTGTAGATGAGCAGGAGGAAGAGAGCTCGCGTCATGTACGCTGTCATTTTCATTCTAGCATCGAACTGAGATTGGTGCAATCTCATCATCTGCTCACGTTTACCATTGGTTCTCCGTATTTTGCGCCGGGTAATGTGAATGAAAACCCTACGCCGTACCTTCGGCGAGGCAATGTGAATGGGCCTTTACACGTGTGCGAAAACCGCCGGACGCACCACTTTGAAGTAGGTTGGTAGTGGTGCTGACAGAGCCATGCAGTTTCGCGAACGACGCATTGCATTCAGTTCATCGACTCGTAGACTTCATCATCGCCTTGCAAGTTTTACTGGAGGTTTGGGAAGGGCAGGACACGAAACTTCTATTTCATTTTCCCCATTCGGCCAATTAGTGTCCGTTGTGCTAAAGTATCATCTCCTATGAGAATTGATCCCAACGTCGACACCTAGTTCTTTCGACCAACTAACCGTTTCTCATGCGGTTTGTAGTGGGACGTCTTGGCTTTCTCCACGAATCCACCCCTTTCGATGCCTGGGAATACGACCCCTCCTGCATTGCAGTGGCGTCTGGCATGCGTTGCTGTAGGTTAGGCGCATGGTGATAAGTGTCATGAGGAGAAAGACATCCATACCACCTCCCCCACACAACCCAACTCAAGAAAAATAGGGATTCAAACAACTACATCCATTCTCGTTATTTCTGTGACCTCTGCATTTTGTGAACGGGTTATCCGTGCAAACACGATCTATCAACACCTGTGTTGATAGATATCCTGGTTACACTTACTCAAATAAGTAAACAATTATAATGCTAGAGGAGAAACGGAAGCGTGAAGGGAAAGACTTGGAGTATTGAGCCCGATTCATACTCCTGCTGGACAGCATGCTGGATGCTGGGTGTATTGATAATACGCAGCAGCAGCCCGATAGCGGGCGACAAAATTGCTGCTGCTTCGAGTCAATGCAGCTCTCTCCCTCGCTCCCTCTCTCTCACTCTCTCTCCTGTACTGCATGCAGCATATGCAAGCAATTGGGCCTTCGTGCCTGTCAAACCGGGGTGAGGTAAGCTGAAGGTTTATCGGACGAAGGACAAAAAAATGCGAAAAAAATGCACTACCATTGTAAATTGCAATAAATACAGATATTTCCATCGCGTGTCTGTTAAAAGCAGTCAAAATGCTGATTATTAAGCGTTGAAAATGTGCACTTGTATTCCTGGTATACCGAGAATTTTTTATTCTCGAGGGACAAAACTTTTGCTGACCGTTTTCCTTATATTTGCGAGAAACCTAAATTTGCTACGGAAGAAAAAAGCGTCCAATCGCATTCATTGACATGTATGTGTGTAGACAGACCACAACTGATGAAATTGTTCAAGAACTCTATCCAATCGGTACACGAGGTCGAAAACCGTGTCGTGCAGTAAACGAACCTTTGGCAAGCATCTGGCAACATGCAAGGCTCCCACAATCCAAGTGAGACGACACCAAAATCGCCGCTGGAGCAAGTATCCCTGATGGATGCGCAGACTTCTTTGGATGTCTATATGAGCTCATAAACTCATGGGTGCACTCGGGTGCACCAGATTCCACTTCCCCATCGTACAATTATTTTCTGCCATATGATGATTTGCACTGCGAAGGAGCCTTCTGAAAACCCAATATCCTAGGGGCAACTTGGGGGAATATGGTCTTTGGGGTAATATGGTCCTTCACAATGAATCCCCTTACAGACTGAATAATTATTTTGGGCGATTTAAAAAAAATAGTTCTATGGAAGAGTACATGCAATTGTCAAAATGTTTAGACCTGTTCATTGGTCCAGTTCTCAAAAGAATTCGGGATACATCGATGTCTTGAAAGTCATATACACGCGATTCTTTGACTCATAACTCTGAAACTAATATGAGCCTTGAGCAACTTAAGCGTATGTTTCCTAATAGCGGCATGGATGCAGAAACCATGTCTTCAAAGTTCTTCTATGGTCCCTCCAGAATGCTTGTGCAAAGTGCTAACCCCTTCACTTGCGGTTTGCAGACAGTGTTGTCAATTTCGTCATGCAAGTCAATATGGAGGAATATGGCCATCTCGATTTGGGGTAATATGGACACATCGTTCATTTCCTGTTAGCACCGCACTGACCTATTGGTAGTGTCAGCTTCCTTTCATGTGGGATCTCAGGCTTCAAAAGATCATCCAATGCACGTCCTCTGGATATATGGGTAGACGTACTGCACATCTGGACGAAATATGCAGTACATGAGGAGGCCGTGCATGAGGATATGCTCATGCACCGCCTCCTGGACATCCGCTTCGCCTGACACACTCCAGAAATTTTCGTGGCACGAAATTTGAATGCAAGTAAATATCCCAGTACAAAAAGTTAAAAGGGCTTCCCGTGATTTTTTTTGGCCCTATTAACTATACTTGCAAAAACTACGCAGCGTTTTCCTGCAATGTGAGACCACTTATTTTGCACTCGAGGCGCATGTTCGCTTTAATTCATGATTGATCACTCCTCTCACACCCAGTCTCTAGATACAGGCTCCCAATCACGTGCAATGCTACTCGAAGCCAAAAGCGTTGCAATCCTGCTTTTTGCAACAGGTCCTTGAGTCGGATAATAATGTCGACTTCTTTGCTAGTCCTCAATACAGTTAATGAATTCTTCTTCAACTGCTGAATCCCCCTTATTGTGTTTCAAGGTACTCAGCATATTCCAGCATTTTTCACGCTCACATGGAAAACCTTGAGTTGTTTTTTGAGAAGTGGCCATATTCCCCCAACAATACGGGTAATATGGCCACTTGGGACCACTTAGAAAAGATTCAAAGGAGCAATATCCATGCGGTTTTTTGCATGTACCTTGCTGGGATTTAGTAAAGGAGATATGAATCAGTATTTTAGAAGCATTGTAAAAGTCAAATTCGACCTTGATGGGCCGTGATGACCAGATTTCATTTTGTAGGGCCATATTCCCCCAAATTACCTTATCGTGTCCACTGACGGCATCGGTGTCTCTAGATATACAGTCGTCCCTCGCCACTTCGCGTTTCGACTTTCGCGGCTTCACTCTATCGCGGTTTTTTCAAATATAGTCATTAAAAAGTTGATCAAGACAGTGAAAATGATACAGCGCGCGCTCGGTTGTCTGAGTCAATTATACACCCCTGTATTACAATTAAAATAAAAATTACTGTACGTATGGACTGTGGGCCTATGTATTCGAGCACCCCCGCAAATCCTTCAACGCCAGGTGCAGCCGCTCGACCACTCCTTGTGTGTGGGCAAGAACTTTTTTCCAAAAAATCGGGTGTGGTGAAACCAAGCCTGTAAACAGGTTTTCTATGCTCTAACTACGAAAATATTCGATTTATAAATAAAGAATCCTACTTCGCGGAAATTCACTTATCGCTGTAGAGTCTGGAACTGATTAACCGCGATAAACGAGGGCCGAATGTATCTCTATTTGTATAAAAATGATGTCCACGAGTGGTCCACTTGGTTTCCAGAAGGCTCCTTCGCAATGCAAATCATTTTGCAGGAAATAATTGTAAAAAAACGTGAAATCATAGCTATCCTACTTCTTCGAATCCAAAAATGTGGCAAAACTTCTGTTTATTGGTAGTGACCTGTTTTTACCTTTTCTTTTTTGAAGTTTATGAAGTACTGTGACGTGGACCGCCGTAACGTATGCAGTTGTGCTCCAGCGGTTAAAGCATTGGAATTTTATTTCTGCATAATTTTGTTGATAACTTCATGCATGGTGCTTTTTACTTGCTTTCTCAAAAATTTGTTGGTCAATTATGGGAAAATATGGTTACGTAATGCAAATACCATCAACTGTTTTAATTTTGGACCCCAATATCTCGGTATGCAAACAATTGCATTTTTGAAGAATTAATTCTTTTATTTCAATTTTCTAAAGAATTCGCAATTAGTTCGAAGAACGCTGTATTCATTATACGCTCTTAGCAGTGCCTACCTCCAATCTCGCTCTTTGGAAGAACCTTGGGCATGGACAGAGCCTCAGGGTAAATACCGAAAGCGCCTAACCATAAAATAAATGAAATATACAGGGATTTATTACTTGCTCCTTGAATCAGGTCTAGGCAAGTTTTTTCTCAGCAACGATAAAATTTCTCCATTTGCAAAACATATGGTAAACATTACCTTCAGAAACTAGGGTAAGGGAAGAAATTTCAGACTTTCAGGGATGGTTTCTGATATGAGATATTTTCGATTCATATTGTGACGGATGAGGATGGCATCGGGAGAGTCGACTGAATGTCCGGAGTTCGGTGGTGTCGTGGTAGCACACCTGAACGGCAATCAGGAGGCCCAGGTTCAATTCCCGGTCGTTCCTTGGCTTCTTTCGACCTCTCCTGCCTTCCATCGTCTGTCTCCCACTTCCCCTCCGTAACAATATTATAGGCAGGGCCGGATTAAGGGGGTGCAAAGGGGGCAGTTGCCCCGGGCCCCATTCTTCCTTCACATTCTCATTGCCGTTCGTGAACCCAGCCCAGAATAGACACGGAACTAAAACCGGAGTTGGGGAGGACGCCAATCCCCCTATCATGACAAAGAAAAGTCAACGTCAACAATCGCATGGAGAAGATGGAATCATTGCATCAAAATGAAAAAAGTTTTCCCCCACTTCNCCCCCCCCCCCCCCCCCCCCCGACAACGGGTTTCTCATAGTGCCTGAGGCTCCTTCCCCTCTCCAGCGTCCTCTCTCCTTGCTCCCCCTTCCCCCCCTTCCCCTTAACCCTCCTCGTACTGTCCTTTTCGCTTTTTCCCGGGAGTCTCCCTTCTTTACCTTTGCTGTAACAAGTAGCGCTGATTTTGTTCTACGTATTTCCTTACTCCAGAAAATAATACAATTCTATTTCTTTTTTTTGTTTACGAGTGGGCTAACGGCACATGCAGCCTATTAGGGCTACTCCACACACTGTTAATTCAGTCTTCAGGAGATCCGATTGTCATGAGTTCGCCCGAAACGTAACCAGAAATAGAACAGATTATCCCATAGCTTGTCTGCCCTTGGTCCATCATGAGATCTCATAAGTTACAATGCTAGTTTTCTCTCCTCTTCCCCCCATACAACCATATCCAACAATGGAACTGTGCCTGCCTAAAAGTTTGGTAACTAACGAGGTCCTCGTGGAATGTTCGGGGGAAGGAACGAGCTTTACTTTTGGAAATTTACACCGGGGAAAGATTTCCTGCTTTCTTCACGTTTCAGAGAACCTTTCACGAATGCGAAAATGCATAATGCTTCCTGACAACGATCGAAGGAGGAAGAATCCACGAGTAACAACGGTTCACGCGCGGCAGCTAGGTCCAGCGGCTCTGTTAGATCCCACGTTCTGTCCACTCGGATGTGAATTTAGTGAGGAGAATCAGTTTGAAAGGCACGCCACCACCATGCACGAAAGCACATCAACTCCATGCACATCCTAACTAACTAGGGAACTAACTCTTCCTGGATCATAATGTTCAGAAACTGCCTTGTTTTTTGCGATTCAGAAAAAAAAATTGTGGGATGAGGACGTCCTCTGGAAAGTCCATTTTACTCTTTGAGCGTCCTGCGTGTCATGCATAAGTACGCATGAGTGCATGCATTTGCACCATGCTCATTTGCGTTCGAAGGGAGTGCACACGAGTCCGAACGTGTGTGCCTAGAGAATACCTTAAGTGCGAAGAAAGGAAAAATGACTACGTGTTGCTCAAAATTCAATGAAATCCCTTTCGAGATGTAAGTTTCGTTTATCTTTAACTGCGAATGCCTGTCGGCATGGATTCACATGTGTACCCTAACGTTTGAACGTATGTGGACGCGTGAAGACACGCATGTTGCACGCATCACAATCCCATGCGTCACAAGCACGAAACTAAGCGTGAAACCGCCTTTATAATGAAGTGGACCTCTTAGCTTAAGGGAGGATTCATTTCATGATAGATTTGAAGAGGGAAAAAATGCTTTGGACGCGAACTTCGCTAACGAGCTCAGGTGTCTTGCTCATACAACATGTCGGGCCGAACACCAGGATTTTCCGTGACTGAGAATATTTTCCGAATTATCATCGGGCAACGAAAGCTGAAACGTTGTGACATACTGACAGACGGGACGAAATTAGGGACGATCCCTTTCCTTTTTGGAGAGAGAGCCCCTGAACTAAATACTGCAATAAATACAGTGAAACCTATGGATTCGGCCACCTCCTATTTGCGGTCAAAAGTGCTCAGTCCCAATCGTTAGCTCCACATGCTCAATGTTAAAATAACCTGTTTTATCAGGTCACCTGTCTAACGTGGTCAGCGGCCAAGGATTTGCAGACCCTCTGTGCTGGCCACTCTTTAATCAGGCCAGAACACAGGAAGGAAAGATTGCAGGTTCATTACCTTCCTCTTTTTTTTTATATTATATTTCCCTGCCTTGAAGCTTCCCTCTATTCCTCCAATTCTCCTCTTTTCCCTCCCCCTCCCCCTTCCCGATCTCCGAATTGACCAGTCGCTTGGTTGTCAAGGTCACATCTCTGGAGTTTCGATAGCGAGAGAACGATCATCAAGAGCGTTGACCTGCCGCTAGTTATTCCCAGTATCTTGTTCCCCTACTCAACCCTTTCAATCCCACGCCCGAGTCTACTCGTGATAGCTCCGTAGGCTGTATCGCCTTCAGTCCAATTCTGGCTCCAGTACACGCACGCACGCAGCTTAGGAAACTCGGAAGTCAAAGGGATAAAGGTCACCGAGTGCTACGGAGAAACTGAAGTGGTTTTTGGCAGAGAAGGGGATGCACGAGTCAGTTGAAGCAATCACGAAGCTCGAAGCGTCTCTACAGGAGCGAGTGTGGCTTACGCAAAATTCGTGCGCGTCAAACGAACATTCAAGACTTCCTCACACTGAAATAATTGGTCTCCAATATTTTATCGGTGTACATAGTATAATTAAAACCTGACTAAATCAGAAGTACAGTACATTTGTAGTATTGAGTATATGTAATTTTCCTGAAAAACTGACTGAGGTACTCAACGTACCTCACAGTTTGCCTAGAGCAGGGGTTCAAACACGACCCGCGGAGGTGGTTTATCCGGCCTGCCGTCTTTTCTTAAAATTTCCGCTTGGATAGACTGTCAGCACGAATTTAGGTTAAAAAGTATGGGTGCGGCCCGCAGGCAATCTGCAAGATAAGGAAGGCCAACCGATTTGAGTTTGACAGTCCTGGCCTAGAGGAAAAAGGATTCCCCTCTTCATAGCGGCCACATGTAAGAAATGGCCAAATTTAATAAGTCCCCCTTGTGGCCGTATTACACAGGTTTCACTGTATTGGAGAAAGAAATGTCGCCAATTAAATAAGAGAAAATAGGGAAGAAACACTCACTCTCAATTCACTCTTTTGGAAAAACAAGGTGGTTTTCTCTCAAAAGCTGACAATTCCCATGATTTATGAGGGGTGGAGGAGGAGATAACCATCGCCGTCGGAGCCACATGGGTTCAGGGATGCCAAATGGGGATGTTCTACCCGCTACCGACTGAAAAATCGACTGTCTTATCGTATCATACACTTGGCGGATGGGGAAAAAGGAATTTTCGGTGCCCTTCAAGATGAATTCAAAACAATATTCTTGATTCATGAATCGTCATCCCTTGAATCGCTTGAGTCACTTCACTTCACCCGAATCACTTGACGTTTTAATTAACCTACATTTTCTTATTTATGAATCTATGATACGGAGTTAGGTACAATAGGGAGACATACAATTAAGCAATATTTACGACGGTAATCGTATGAGGTGTGACCTACCACAGCTCTTCTGATGTGAGGTATGACTTTCCTTATGGAGCGGTGTCTTGCACTATGCTGTAGCGACAACACTGCGTAATGACCTGACACGGAGGTTTATTTTCTGGGGGTCTATCCAAGACCCTCCCCTCCTCTCCAAGTAAGCTCCCAATATCCCTGTCAGCGTCACTGAACGGGAAGCCCCTGGGTGGGGTCACATGCATAGTGGACTGTCAGTGGTGGATACAGAAATTTTTCATTTGGGGGCGGTTCCCTAGTTCTTACCCCCTCCCCCCTCCCCCACCTACCACCACTCTCCGTCCTATAGTCTTTTTCATTTTTTGTCTTGGGTAAAAGCTTGAATATCTATTTCACTAGTCCCAATAATTATTAATGGAGGTGCCCTAAAATTAAAAAAATATAATGTGAGCTTGGTCATGGGGGGGGGGGGGAAGGGGAGACCAATCCCCCCCTGCATCCATCACCGCGTGGATATTGGTGTGTATAGAGGAGTGTTGCTCTATCAGCAGCAGTAGCCGCCACGATGCGACGCCGAGGTTTTTCTCGATCATCAGTAATCATAAGATGATTGTAAGTAGAGCTGTCACGATAGCAGTTTTCAAAACATCGATGCATCGACCTTAGGTCGATGCATCGATGTTTTGAAAACTGCTATCGTGACAGCTCTACTTACAATCATCTTATGATTGTAAGTAGAAAGGAAATTGAACTGAGTTGAACGAAAGAAAAACAGTTAAAAATTCAGCTTGTCTGGCCTGTCTGGTGGGTTTCTTATTCCACCCTGTCTAACGTTTGCACAGGTTTTGCTAGCTAGAAAATTCACACCTTCAGATTTCAGAAGACTTTCAGAAGACTTCATTTTTCAATAGAAGCCTCTAATGCAGTGGTGTAGATATAAATGAAAAGAGGGTATTGAGTATCTTCAACACTCCATCGTTTTCATACATGTATGTATGCGTTGGTGATTAAGTCCTAGAGGATGGAAGGAAATATCCTGCTGCACTGGATTGATTCCCTTCGTGAAGAGGTGAGGCAAGTGTGTGTGTGTGTGTGGGGGGGGGGGGGGGGGGGAGGCAAAACNGGGGGGGGGGGGGGGGGGGGGGGGGGGGGAAGGCAAATCCGATAGGGGATGGGAATCGAGAAAATAAAAAGCGAACGACAGGAATGCACATTGGAGCTTTCAGTCAAGAGATTCAGCTGAGCGCTCGTTTAGCGCTTCGAAACATCCTGGATCGAAGGAGTTGCATGCAACCCTTATAAAGAATCCGTGTGAATGTAGGAGGGAAGGGCGAAATGAAGAGGGAGATCGCGAAGAGGAAGTAGGGAGGGGGGGGGGGGAATAGACCCAGAAACGTCTGTTCGTGATATGTCCAAGGTGAATCAAATGTGTGTCCAGAGACCACCTTGAGAAGAGATGTAATTCGATGAAATTAAACAAAAATTGCATCCCATTCCTTCGTCATAAGTCGTAGTAACGTTGCGATAGAGGCACAAACACCTAGTATGACGCAATGGAGTTTGTAGATGTTAGCTTCATTTCTGTGGGGCCTAAGCTTCTTGGGGACTCTGCTTGGCCCATAAAAAATGGGCATAACTTGTGGCGCTAAACTTAAATGAAATTTATATATATATATATATATATATATATATACTTTTAATCTGACACCCCCGCCGACGGCAAAAGGCAACGAACAGGGCCGGATCAAGGTTATGAGGAAGCTAAGACTATTGGGAGGGAAGGGCCTAAGCATGAATTACGTATTGCAAAAAATATATGGTATGGAAGGCCTAAAGAAGGGTCTAAAAACCTATTAACCTATGGTTAATCCGGCCCTGAGTACCATCAAAAGTTGTCGAATTTAACTCATCATTTCCCCTCCAAAGAGGCAGGTTCTCACACTTTTAGAGATACGGAAATGAGGCAAGTCACCTCGTATACTAGGCCTTACAATTATTCTAATGGAGAGGGGGGGGGGGGGGGGACTCTTGTCCATCAGCCATACCATACGAAGTGAGGCAGGCAGTGCCGAGGAGGGGGCAGGGACATTTTTAGATGTAAATACTCGGATCACCTGATCATCTAAGAGCCCGTGCACACGTTACTCTCGCCCTAGCAACAAGCATAAATCTTTATGGAGACTTCCGTAACCGGAAAGTCCGGAACTGCCCTGACTGAAAGCGGGCCAATCACGGAGCAAGAAAAAAAAACTCGACATCTTGGCGGGTGCGTGGATCATGAATTGTGCAACGTGATTGGCCAATATATGAATAGCTCGCGGATTAGGTATGATCGGAGGCTACCTCACGCGTCACTACCCTTCCCCTCTCCCTTTCCCCTAGCCTGCTGCTACGCATGACGGAGGGGTCTTCGCTGCTCTCCTCTCGCACCCTGTTGTAGATAGCTTTTCTCGACTCGAATTCCTTCTTTTGTGCGTTCGTGTGTCATGTTCATTGTATCCTGCGATGACTTGATTAAAACCTGTATCTTTAGGCCTTTGGACCCCTCGACAAGAAGACGTCCTATGTGAGTTCGTTCTATGTTGTTGTTAAGGCATAGATTGCTTCGGAAATCCTCATTCTGCTTCTTTGCCTCTCGTATCGTTGAAATTGAAGTCACAGAGATGACGAGAAACCGTGTCGTTAAGTTGTATGTTTAAGAGATTATTGTTTCTGGTAAAAACGCCTCGAATTGAGGTCTAGCATAAAGCTTCAAGTTACATTGCTGAAGTTAGATGTTTGCCAGACGCTAGACTTAACTTGAAAAGTTCAGAGTTAGATGTTGGGCCCAAGTAACTTATAGGAGTCAAAATAGCCCGACAAAGTATGGAACCAAGAAAGAATTGCTGACGTTAAGCGTAACATAAATTTTTTAAGTGCTCACGGACTAGTTCAAGGCCTAGTTTTGGAAACGATAGAAACGTTGCCACGGGGTGGGGTAAGGACTCTGTAGGCATCCTTTTCATCTTGTACCCAGTGAAAATGGAAGCCAGGAACCAGTTAATCCAAAAATCTGCTGAACGTTATTAAAAAAAAAAGAAGAAAAAGTGAAAGCTGAGAGTCAGGGCTTCCCGAACCAGGCTTGTGTCAGGGGCGGAAATGAGAAGTGAGATTTGCAGATTAAAGCAAAATTCTTCATTTATCGTGACTTTTGCTATCAGCGCTCTCGTGCCCATTCCATTGTTGAACTCTCGCAAATGTAAATGAATATTATTGTTATTGTGTAATAGTTATTGTATAAGACACAGCTGCATCGCGAATGTACACGTACCTGCACAGTAGACTTACTCGATCCGTTGGCTCACATTTTAAAAACTGTTTTCCAAGCGACTTTACCCAAAGATAGAAGATATTGGTTTTGAATTGCATACTGTAGGCACCATTTCCGCCTGTGCATGTCTGTATGCTCGCATTTGCCAGTGTTTGTTCTTGCTCGCTGATCAAGACGGGCCCGATGACAGGCGCGCTCGTTTCGCCGCCGTCGGTAACACTCCGGATCCCGAGAGCGTAGATTGGGGGGGTCTATGCAAACGATGTGTACGGAAATAGAATGTGATTGAAGTTGACCAGTGGAGGCTGAGACTCTTGTCATATGCACTGGGGGTTAATTACAAAAGAACGTGTAAAAAAAAGGACGTGACCCACATCACACAAAAAACCCACGCTCATCCGTAATTAATCTTTAGGTGATCTTGTTACCGTATCTGGGGCTTGTCGTTTGGCTCTTCACGCGACCTCATATGATTTTGTAACCTATAAGTGTTGAAGTTGCGGTGCGACACGTGAACGTGGAAGTTGCAACCATCTCTGTCGCCGACGGCATTCCTCCTGAAGAAAGAACTACGTATTATTCCACCGTTCGCTGAGTGTGATAAGAAGGGTAGAAACCGGGATAGAAAGGCAAAACACGACTCGTACGACCTTGCCAGTTTCGCGACTTTAGTGCTATGTTCAGGTATTTTTCAATGTGCGCTGTGGAATCGTTGACGATCTTTACGTTTGTGTTCGATGGTGTGTCGGTTTCGTTCGAATGAAAGGAGATGCGCCCGGAAGGGGAATATCTCCCCTCATTTATATTTGGCTCGACTTTCAGCTACTTCTTTAAGAGGGCAGACGTGGAAATGCCTGCCAATCCGGTAGGGCAGCTCGATACTGGCATACTCTGCGGTCTGGTGTCATCGACTTAAACATTTGAATTCATGTGGATGTAATGTGTACAATTTTTATTATTAGACGAGACACCAGTCTGGACCTGCCGAGTTTTTTATTCGGTAAGGCTACTAAGAACTCGGCTATCTCGGTTGAATTATATGAGTCTCCACTGATTCATGAAACTGTTCTACTTCACTGTTATTAGGATTTGAGGGGAAAGGTCATTGCCGCGATGGATAGGTCTCGTCCCGTTAGTTGGTGATTCGCGCAAACTTCGATGCGGTATCCGAGCTCTCATCAACGTGATATGCTGTTTGAGTTGAAGCAGCCGCATTTCGTTTTTGAAGCGTTAGGAGCGAGCGATGATTTCGTTTTTACGTCGCAGGAGTGGCAGCTACGCATTGGTTTTGGTGAGTTTGTTGTATGTAGAAAACACCTACTTTTTAGTAGGCGTTTTCGTTTGCCATTGAATTTCGTTTGCATATATGATATCGTAAGCTGGTATACCGTAGCCTCGGCCCAATCTTTGTATTAGTCTAAGCGCAAGACTATGATGAGGTATGTGTCGCCCCCTGAAATCGCCAGAATGCCCCCCTTCTGGAAGAGGGACCTTCTGGATTGCTCAGGATGAGAGCATTTCATTTTATAGCCTCAACGAGTAATTGATGACCTGAATCAGGTCTGAAGTGGCACTGATATTCTTTGCATTTACGATTTCCTGCTTTGAAGAACTCTGAAATCCCAATCTCCCTAATTTTGTTATTTTCAGTTGATCGCATTCGTTTAGCAATTTTGCAGGGAGAGCTCAACTCTAGGGGAAAATCGCGGGGGGATATTAGATGCGGCTATTAGTTTTTTTTTGTTGTAAGAAATGGTTATAGGTCTCGGATATATGGCAAGAAGAGAAGGGTAAGGGATGGGAGGAAAGACTTGATTGGGTCATGTTAAGGGTGCACGAGAGAACAAGGGGACGATCGTAGGATTTCGTCAACCTAGTTGACTCGTTGAAATTGAGCTTGAGGTATCCGAGGAAGTGTCATATGCAGGAGCTAGCAAAATAAGGAAAAGTTTGCTTGTCATTATTCCCCGATGTTGCCGGTGTAAATGGCGCTACCTTGTTGCGATCCCGAAGGGATACTTACTGTTACGATACGAAGGGGTACTTACTGTTTTCACCCTGTAATCGAAGGGGAGGGAGAGGTCATCGAGAGCTTTGAAAGCGGGATTCGTCCTTGTGAGGAGGGCAGACACGAAAGGTCAGCCACAGCCGTTCTGTTTTTGAACAGTAATGAGTTCTGGATCTCAGTGAGGTGAGGTGATGCGCTATTTGCCGTTCACAGATTGAGTGCGTTTGCCTTTATCTCATACCGTACGACAAGAATGACGGGCGGATTATTGTAGGTTTTGATAGTTAAATCTGGAAAGCATTTCTGTCCCTAGACGTAATTAAAAATTGATGCAGTGGGCGTTGTCAGAGTGCTGATTTGATCAAATCAAATTTTTTAAAGTGCTCATGGAAAGAAAGTCTCGTAGAAATAAGTTTGGTAGTCATAAAATGCGAAAATGAGGTCAAGTATTCTTATGAAGAGACTTCTGCCGAATTACCTTCAGGTATTTGATGGGCTCACATTTTTATTCTTTCATTACTTCTGGAATCCTTGCGAAGGATTTGCGTTAAATATTCTCAAGAAGAGGGGAGTAGCCTCAACAGTTGGGAATGTAAATAGGAACATCAAAGTCAGTTAGGAAGTATCCAGTTTAAAGAGTCTCGAGGACTCAGCATTGCATTTAGCAGTAATTTCTATCTTTAAAGGCACGGATTGTTGTCCGAGTCTCCAGGTGAATCATCTTAGTGAGTGTTTCAGACAAGAGAGGACTTGATAATGCCAAGCAACTCGTTATTATATTAGTTCCGTTCGTGGAAGTGAGAGGGCTTCAGTCGCCAAAGGAGGTATGGACAGGCCTAGTCCGCACGAAACCAAGAGAGCGAAGAATTAGAAGTAAAAAAAGTAAGTGGTCCGTGGACTGATTCTTAGGGTATCTTAGGGTATCCCCAGACTGTATTCTGAAAGAGGACGATGTGAATTGATGAGGAAACCTAATATGTTCCTATGTGATAGGAACTATTTCGATGAAGTGATTGTAGCCAGTTAATGCAGCAGCAACTGTGCAAACATTTTACTGAATTTTACCAGTCATTCAAACATTTTTTTTACTTGTCCAATCGTTTCTCTCGCCGAAAACGCTGCTTCTGTACGACAAGAGAGAGGAACCACCCACCTCTGTTCAAGATGATACCCCTGAGCTTCAAATTTGCTCCAACAGTGAACGTTTTTCAAAAAGCAACACGAGAAGTTATTTAGCCGTATGTACAGGTGTTTGTCAACGTTTTCAACGTAAGATTCGTATTGTTGATTCTTACCTCGAAGTCTTCGTTTCCAGTAGCGGATAAAAGTAACGAGGCAAGATCAGGAATGTAGAGCGGCTGAGACAGTAAATGCTATCCTAAGACTTACTACTACAAATTTATATGATGTGAACAGGTGTGATGTTTGGCGTTGTCATGCTGCAGAATGTGTACCTTTGTGTGAAGGTGTTTGAGTCCTATTGTTGTCATGCTGCAGAGTGACAACACCGCGCCTCATACTTCAGTGCAGCTGTGTGATGCCTGGCATAGCTGCATCCGAGGGGAATTTGTGTCTCACTCGCCCTACAGCCCTGATCTTGTACTATGTGATTCTTCAGCGAGGGCGTATTTTGCGATCATGGCAACTGGAACTATGTTGTTCAAAGAGGTACAGATGACTGTACTTAATTTTAAATTTAAAAAAATCTTAATTGGAGGGAGATTGCTTTTTTGTGATATTGTTATTCCTAAATATGCCAGAGGCAGAAGACAGGACTCGTTCGGACCCTTGAAAGAAAAGAGGAGTTAGTTATGAAAAATTCAAGGCTGGGAAAGTGAATAATTTTTTTGCGTTTTCGTGAAGGAATTAAAAGACGTTCCGACCCCGAGAAGTGTCACTTCCGCTTGCATTGAGTATATTATCACCGAGTTGATCAGTAGGATGGGGAAATTTTGAAGCTGTCGGTTCCAATTTGATTCCAGTGCGTCATCGAAGAAATCTGCCGTGAAGTTGCGCTGCGCATAATCATATCTTAGAGGTGCATATTGGTTAGGGAAGTGCTCAAGAATTGAAAGTTGGCGTGGTGTCTTACCGATATCTCAGAATTGGATTTAGGAGGAAGTTACAGATTGGTAGTTTCACAAAAATTCCCGAGAAGGTAACAGTAACTATGAGAAGGATCAGGAATCGCATCCTAGAATTTCTCGAGAGAGATCTGGCCATTTCAGTTTAGCGCAAATGCGAAGAGGGATCGTTCTTGTTTTGCCGATCTGCCAGAATGTTAGGAATGACAGTAGCGGATATCTTTAAAATGGTGCTAAAGCTTTCGATACCGTTCCTCAAAGCATATAGGTAGCCTCTAACGTCAGCAGAAGGATAATGGAAAGCGTGGGGGTATTTCTAAAATATCTCGAGGTAACTCTGTCTTTGGGAGTTGCAGCACTGCCGCGAGGAGGCACTGTTCTTGTTTCACTATTAAGCGACTGGGAGTTACTGGTATGAATGCTGTTAGAAACCACCTTAGCACGGTTTGTTTAGATTTTGCTAAAGCTATCGATGCCATTTCTCAGAAGATGCTGCGCCTCAAAGGAGCTGATGGCTCAAAAGAGGTTATGAACCAAAATGAAGGTGTGTGAAATTCAAGTTAATGGGAAAAACTGGATAATTCCTTAGTCGTTGGGAAGAGGGCAAGGAAATGGTAAATTGGGAAGTGTTGGTGGTGATAGCGTCGTGAGCGGCTTGGCGATGGCTCAGGATCCAAGCTATCCAATTTTTTTTTATTGGCAGTTTTAGTGCATATACTCCACTTCGTGTCTGTTAGCATTGGAAAATTGCCCACCGTCCGTTGTATAACGTGAAATGTGTAAAAGTTTTATGAATTTGGACGTTATTTAGAACAGACATTGTTCATGAGAAGGTGGTCATTGCCAATCAAAAGTATTCTCTAATTACGACTCATACGTGTCCCTTTCTTGCTCAGCAGATCATCAAGTTTGATAATAAATTGTTACGTGTGGGAATTAATGTTCTTAGTACGTGGTGAGGATTGTTTTGAGTCGAGGGTTCGACACGGCAAACTCAGCAAGTAAACTTGGAAGTGACTGTTGAAAAGTTTTACTATCTAACGATCCCGATAGGTCGATTTACTACGAATCACGCACACAACACACTTCACTGGAAAAAGAGCAGAGAACACTACAAAAGGGATAAAAACCTATTGTTAGATCCTTATTCCACGGCGTGAGGGGTCTCAAATCTGAACCTACGTAACAGATTGCCCTATTAATGTCCCCGCTTCCTCCACTCACTGCTCAGCCCAACCAGCACTGTACCCGCTGCCTTCCAGCACCCTTCTCTCTCCCTCTCCTCTTTCTCCCGAGTTGTCGGTCCTCGGCTTGGGAATGTTTTGCATACCGCAGGAATGAAGGATGTGCGTGCATCCCATTCTGCATAGGGTCCATCGAACAGATCCTGATCGCATTGGAAGATTCCAGGGTCCTGTTGCAGGGGTGTAGCGTCGACTTGGGCCTGCTGGCCGGCATTCCTTTGCCATAAAGAGCTTGCGTATTCTTCACCTGTTGTATGCAGCTCTGGTGTGACTCAAAAATAGAGTAATGTGATATATTTGCTAAGGTTATTTAGCAACGCTAAAGGGCTTTACTTGGCGGTGTGGGAAAATTAGAGGTTCAAGGATTTCGTACTAGGAGCGTTTCGATGCGCTGGGACCCAACTTACTTTAGAGAGCAAGTCGAATTGTGGTGGAACCTCGTGAGGGAAATTGAGATCATTGAGGGAATCAGGTTATATATTTCCAATTGCATGTTAGCTGCCAGGAGGGTTCCAGTTGGTAAACCCTGAGGGAGATAGGGATTACGAAAAGGCAACCATGATTAGAAGGTTAGTGAAATGCACGGAATGCGTTGAGTAACTGCCTCTTGCGCGACTACCTTCAAGAGGAAGTTAGACCCCTTTATTCACGAAACGAGAAAGGGAGCACTTAAGTAACTAAGTAGTAGATGAATATGTTCCTGCGTAAATGTTAGTCATAGGGGGATAGACTTGTCCTATATGTGTACTTGATATTGACAAGGGAAGTGATTGACGGCTTATATACTTTCTGACATTCTCTACGCTTTGAACATAGAGGATTAATCACTTCAGGTTTGAATGGTGAGGTTGCCTATTTCTTGAAGCACCACGCAGCAACAATTTTGAGGACGATACCCATTACAGGACGTGGACTGGTGAGTGACTAGTGAAGGGGGACCCCTATGCGCGAAGCACTTTCGTTTCTGAGTGTGAGATGCGGAAGAACACCAGTGGTGCAGTCCGAACCCGCGTAGCGTATCCCATAAGAAACCAATTGTGGGAGTCTTAGTCTCTTGGAAGCTAGGATATTATGTAAATCTTAGATGAGAGGGGGAGGGGAGGAGGAGGGATAGCTGGGATTCCAGAGTGAGTTCACTGACCTTGAGCTTGTGCCTGATACAAGAGAGAAGTATGTGCAAGTTTTTCTTAAGCTGCCATTTGCAGATGACAGAATTTTGTAATTTACCTGGATTGCATGGAGTTCCAAGGGATAAAAATGAGTAGAGGTGGAATGCCAGAATAATTGCTTGGGTAAGGGTAGGGTATGCAAGAACAGGCGCCAAACTATGCTGTGATATTTTGCAGAAGGTATTTAAGTATAGGTTGGGACTGAGAGGATGAAGTGGGAGCAAGGTCGTATTTAGGAGGGGGGTTCATGGGGTTCAAACCCCCCCCCGAAATATCTTCCTGAAATTTTTGCCATACTGCCATTCGTTGGTGTAAACGGTGCAGTACTTGGTCTTTTCTATCTTTAACAGCTTATGACTTATTAAACACTGCAGCTTATAGGAAAATCCAGATATGTCACAAGACTTACAATGACAAGTATAAAAAAAAAATTGCCACAGCGCATATGCCAGACCTCAACCCCCCCCAAAATGAAATCCTAGATATGACCCTGAGTGGGGGTGAGACAATGAAGGTGAGCACACTAAAGGGAATAGTTCATCAACAGAGGAGTTCACATATGGATATTAATGTTGAAGGTCCCCTCAGGTTTTGGAGGTCAGGAATTAGAAATCATTATTCACCTGAGGGAATGTTTGAAGATTAAAGAGGCAATCATCTATACTATATTGATGGCTGATTCTGCAAGAAACAGTGCAAGGTTTGTACGTGTGATGCTTTTGGTTTTTCCCAAGTATTGAATCTAATATGTTTTGTGGAGTTCCAAACATGAAAATAATTAGGGATAGAATGCAAGAACAACTATATGGGTGCAGGTAGGGTTTGGAGAAACATGGTCCTGACAATGCTTTAAAATTTTGCTTAATGTTCTTTGGAGGTACTTTGGTTCAGGGTGGAAGTTGAGGATGGGAGAGTCATGCCTAAGAATGTAACAGGGAATAGTTTATCAAGAGAGGAGTAATCTTTCAAGAAGTCAAGATGAGAACTGGCCTAAGAAGAGATTTACATGTCTATTTGGTGAGGGCTCTTGGGGCCTCTAGGCTGGGGTTAAGAATTGGGGGTAATAGTCAGCTGAGAGATTGTAAGAGGACTAAGGGGCAACACTAAAAGTAAAATTTCATGCAGATTAGAAGAAAGAGCTTCATGTAAGTTGGGTTGATGTTTTATGGCTCTTTCCCCGACAAAGGCCTCAGGTCAGCTGAGCAACCTGGCTCAAGATCCATAAGGTCATTGCTACCAGTGGTTGAAGTTAACAGGCAGGATTTATTTTATTTTGGCATTAAAACTGCAATATCATGGGCAGACTTTTAGTAGATGAGCCAATTTTGGGAAGTGTGATGTTGAAGCCATGAAGAGGGAAATGTTGGAAAGGAAGCTGTTTGATCAATAGCATTTTGATTGTAGATTGTGCATTCTGAAGCCATTCCAGTAATTTTCAAAAGAATAGATTGTCATTGCCTTGATAGAAGCACAGAGGATATTTAAAAGTGCTCACCAATCATGATGTGTCATCTAAGGCATATAAAGTAGCTTGAGAACATATTCATTTTATGTGATTGAGACAAAGACCAATGGGGATGAGGATATGAAGATGGTTGTGCAGGCCATGCCAATGAGCCACTTGCATATGTCTGATTAGGATTGATTCATTTTTGGCTGATTCATATCCATGACAGGTGAAAATGTCTTAATGTCTTCTTTCAGGGAGTGAATGAGAAGGCAATGTGGAATAATATGGGTATTTATCCAATTCATGCATCCAAGAAGTCAACATTTGATAGTAAAAGAGTACTAGAATGGCTGTGAAATAGGTGGGACATTATAACATGTTCAACAATTAAAGTAAATTATAGATACAGAACAAGTGATAACTCACTCATGGATCAGATGAGAACCCAGGGCTTATTCAACTGGAAGAGCTGAAGGCCTCTCGTGCAGGTGTGTGAAGAAGCTATCATCTCCTTCTTAATTTTTTTAAATCCCTCACAGAATTTTTCTCCCTTGACATTTCTTCTGCATTTGTGGTTGCCCATCATTGTGTGTCATCCACACAAAGTTTTTTCAGAATTTTTTACTGACAGGTCCACACACCACCTATGCTCTTCTTTTGTTCATTACAGGTTCTTCTACCATGAAAATGTTTAATACAGTCCTATTTCATCCTCCTTGCTCCATGCAGGCTTTCTTTCTCGTTCTAACAGAGGACAGGCATTGCTGAAATCTCCACAAGTTCTTCGTGTCAGGTTTTTTTTGCCATGAGAAGATATTCACATGAGGGTCATCAAAAGTTAGATCTGAAGAGCTAAAGGTATCTCTTGTAGGTTTGTGAAATAGAAGGTATCACCCCTTGTCATTTCTTTTTAAAATTCCTCTGCAGGATTTTCCTCCCTTGACAGGATTTCTGCATTTGTGGTCAACCATCATGTTGTAATTTAGTTTTTATTCTGATGGACAGTTTGACTTGTCATCTGTATTTTCATTTTGATTAATATAGGTTCTTCTACAATGGAAGTGTCATTTGTTCCCATTTAATCCTTGTTTGTTCCGTGTAGGGTTTGTTTTCCTTCCTAACAGAGAACAGGTATGACTGGAATCTCCAAATTGTTCATTTCAAGGTTTTCTGTCTTGAGAAGTAATTCACTTGAGGGTGATGAGGAGTTCTGTTTTGAAATGGAGGCTTCCTCATTTCTTTTTTAAATCTCATGCAGGATTTTTCCTCCCTTGGCAGCTTTTCTACTTTCATGGTCACCTACCTACCTTCACAAAGTTTTCATTCAACCTTTATTCATCTTTCGGATTTATCTTTCAGACAAGACAAGACATCACTGAAGTTCTCTTTTGCATCGTTTCACTTTCTTCTACCCTTGAAAGCATCTCTCTTTCCATACTCTTGGCTCCCCTTAAGCTTTGTTTTCTCTCCCACAGAGAGGGCAGGTACCATCAAAATTCCCAAGCTGTTCATTTAAGGTTGTTCTGCCTTGCAAAGATGTTCGACAGGTCATCACAAGTTAGGAATGAAGAGTTGAAAGCATATATTGCAGGTTTATGAAGAAGATATCACCCCTATTGCATTTCTCCTTCTCATCCCCATGCAGGATTCTTTTCCCTTGGCAGCACTTTTGCATTTGTGATCACACGTCATGTAGTTGTCAGCTCAATGAAGTAGGGTTTTTTTTCTGACAAAACAAGACATCACTGAAGTTCTTTATATCCTTTCAGGTTTTTTGCCCTTGAAGTGCCATTATTTCCATTCATTCTGCTCTTATAGGCTTTGTTTTCTTTCCCACTAGGACAGTAGGAGGATGCAGAAGAATTTAGCATTGAAATGGAGACTTCCTTGTACTGCATTTATTTTTTATTCAAATTCCATATAGGATTTTTCCTCCCTTGGCAGCACTTCTATGTTAATGGTCACTCTCCATACAGTTGTCATTCACTTGAAGGTTTTTTTCTGACTGACATTTCATGCATCCCCCACATTCTCCTTTTGATTCTTGCAAGTTCTTCTACCTTGGAAATGTAATTTGATTGCATTTCATCCTTCTTAGTCCATATAGGTTTTGTTTTCCTTCCTAACAGAGAACAGGCATGGCTGGAACCTTCAAATTGTTCATTTCAGGTTTGTCTGCCCTGGGAAGATATTCACTTGAGGATGATGAAGAGTCAGGTATGAATGTCATATGTGTTATAGTTTTCCTTTATTCACAGATTCTGTTCACTGAAGGGAAAAGGTGTTCTCTCTTCCAGCTGAGGTGAATACTGATGCAACTAGAACTAGGTTGCAGAGGTTAATCTTCTATACAGCATTATGAGGTTAGACATTTTCCTTGGGGCAAGTGAAACACAATGGATCTGGTCAAAGTTCAAAGAATGTAAATAAATGGTGAATTATGAGAATGAAGTGTATTTGGAGAGAATTTGTGTTTCACAACAGGAAGTGTACTGGTTGGGAAATTATATGCAAGGGCTAGAAACCCCCATTAACAGGATTTCTGTATAATGATGAAAAAAATTTTCCCCGAAGCCTCTGTTCAAAAGAGTTATAATTTTGTTGTGTGAAAAATGAACCATATATTCTTAGTCTGACTTTTGATGTGATATCCATGCTTTTCTTTTAGTTTTTACTTTCTATTGATAAAATGTAAAACATCTATATGCTTCTACATCATTGTCATGTAGACTGGTCATTCTTGCATTTTAAACAGAGAGATTTTTCTTCTAATGCCGTACTTTATTCTGATGATTTGCTATATGGGCTGTAAACGTTGAATTGTAGTTATATTGAGTTATTTTCAGAAAGTGATTCTCAATATTCATGTATGAATTCATTGTAACATTTTCATGCAATGAGCTGCATGAAATGCAGGATACCAAAATTTTATGCTGCAGGTCAACTACTTGATGGAGGAATTATAGGGTGGATTTTTGAACAGAGAACTATCCAATAATGCTGCTTTATTTACCGGATTTATAATGCATTTTCTCTGAAATAAAGCAGCATTATCGGATTATGTTTGGTTCAAAAATCCACCCTTAAACTTCGAAAACTTCCTTTCTTTTTTATTCTCCATTTCCTCGCTGTTGCCTGTCCAAGGTCGGATTTATAATGCATTTTCTCTGAAATAAAGCTGCATTATCGGATAATGCTCTGTTCAAAAATCCACCCATATGCTTTTTGAGAGAATGTATACCGGGTGGGGCAAAAAAACGCGTCGTGTTTGATGCCTTATAAAATCCGTTGTGGATGATCTAAGTTCGTGATATTTTCATATTACGTTGGAAACACCACAGAATTTGTTTTCTGAAAGTTTCATGAATCTAAGTTGTCTGAATAAATATCGACTTTCGCCCAAAATAGTGTCATAAAATGGACCTTTCCGCACACGAGGAGGATGGAGTTTCAGGACCGCTCGAATGATTTCTTTACCTTGACGTCATAAATACCGCTTTTTATGCCAGTTCTCATCGTAGTATTCAACACATCGTAGAATATTACTACTGTCGTACATCGTATCATCAGAATCGATACCACGCAGAATACTACGATGGGGACTTGCGTAAAAAGCGGTATTCATAACCTCAAGGGAGAGAAATCATTCGAATTCCATCCACCTCGTGCGCGGAAAGGCTCACTTTATGACCCCACTTTGAGCGACTATCGATATTTATTCAGACAACTTAGGTACATTAAACTTTCAGAAAACGAATTTTGTGGTGTTTCCAACGTAATATGAAAACAACACGAACCTAGATCATCCACAACGGATTTTATTAGGCGTCAAACACGGCACCACCCGGTATATAGGGGAGAGAGGCACTTTATTAACGCATGCGGGAGCCTAGTCCGGAAAAGCGTATCCTGTAACGTCACACTGTGCCATCCCTCATCGGATGTTGTGGCGTCCGCGAATAAGGCTTCCGATTCGACTGGGTCCACTCGCTACTACGGGCTGCTGCCTCATTTTGAGAGTTGAGTTTATTTGAAAGATGAAACCCATAGGAACTAGCAGCCGGAGTTGCAGGGTTAGCCGATGCCTGTCTGTGATGTTACTTTTTTTGGAACCACCTATTACCACATCAAAGCTTCTCAGCCTGCACCTTCAGTTTCTTCGGTGATTAAGGTACATATAAAAGATAAAAATTGACCCCCCTGGATCAAAATTCCGCTCTATAATTATTGTTAGGGACCTCGAAGGAGGGCCCAAGAGCCACTTTTCGAGACTCTAAG